>PVIU01004393.1:0-127705 GCA_004026605.1 Ondatra zibethicus | reverse complement strand
GGGTGGGGGGTGGGGGGGTGGTTCCCCATATGTTGTCCATTTGGCTGTCAGCGCTGGTGACAGAGAAGGGAAGGAGTCCTGAGTCACTGCTAGTCTGTTTTAAAGTATGCTAATGGGGCTAATTAAGAGAGATGAGAACTGAACTTCATTGGTGAGAGCAATTATCCCCATAGCTTTGGCCCACGTTGAGTCTTTCTTGGATTCCTCTTCCCTCACTTTGTCATTTCTCAAGGATCACAAAAATAATAAGACCTTCTAACATCACACTAGTGATGTGGTTGGTAGCCAGCGATATGGGACACTAATGGAATTCCCTTTCCCTGCCTTCTCTTTGGACTCTCCCGAAACAAAGATCTGGCATCTGGCTGTGGCAGTGTTTACTGGTATTGTTCAGTCCACATGAATGAAAATTAATTGGGCTTTATTGCGATGAGCCCATATATCTTTTTGGTAAATGAGCAGCGTTTTTGCATGGTTCTTTCATGTTAGGCATCATGGCAAGGCAGTAATTTAGCATACTTGAAAGGAAAAGACATCAGAGGCCTGCAAGGCAAGCATGAAATGCATTCTCTTTTATGTGATTTAGGAAGTTGAGACATTTTAGTCTCTGTTTTCAAAGGTTTAGTACATTTAACTTTGACAACAATTATGAAAGTAAACAGAGGGACTCAGATCTCTGTCCATTGATTTCATAGTAGGTGACATTGAACACAAGTTTCTTTTGGGGGGGTATTTAATCAGGAAAGTTAACAGTAAACTAACATATGTTTGTTTTAGAGTCTGAATTACTTTTGAATAGCGTTGACATTTCTTCTGATGTGTGGAAGAGTATGATGTATAAGAACATCGATCTTTCTGAAGAGCAATTTTATGTTTCCCCCTAACAATATAGAAACATTTAATATTAAAATAAAAGTTAAAATAGGCTAGTTTATGTTAGTAAGGACCTCCATCTGGGTCTAATTAACCAATGTTTGTGTTCGCCATTATACCTGGGCATAAAGTTTTATTGCTTCTTGCATATTTTATTATAATTTTAATTTCATCTGTCCTATACTCAGAAGTTTATTATGAGGTTAGGTTTGTTTTTAGAGGTATAAATGATATTAATACAAAACTCAAATAAGCCTAGCCAAACATATTTTGTAGAAAATCTGAGTTGCTAATTACTGTTCCTACAAATGAAGTCTACACATTCAACTCTATCCAGTAGCTAGCTAGCAAATAATTGTTGCATTATATATATATATATATATATTTCTGTGGCAGAACTAAGATTCCTGGAAATGAATGTGGGCAAAGATGTTGTTGGTTGGTTTGGTAAAGAACTAGCGGCTGAACCTGTAAAGTCACAGTCGAGCTGAAACCAAGAGGCTCGAAGCGCTTTTCATACCTCACCTGTCTGAGCAACTCTTGCTAGAAATGAAGCTACCTGTATCTCAAAAACTATGACTCAGATTTGGTTTTTGATGGGGCAAGATAAAAACCACATTTGAAGAAAAGTATTCCTGATGTCTCTAATGAGAATAGTACATGAATCACTTGTTGAGAAACACCACTGTGGATCAAGTATGCCAAACTAAGTATCCGATGCTGGGTATTGAGGTTATGTGGAAAAACCGAACTTTAGGCTTTAAAACAAGGCTTACTTGAGAACAAAAGTAAAAATGAAAACTTTGCCTTTAACAGAAGGCCATAGGAGCAAAAGTGAATCGTGAGCCTCGGAAACTAGATACAATCAGGCTGAACTGTATAAAATTAAACTACAGTTAAGGGCCAGATAACTCCCAATGTATAATGCTTGGCCACAATATTTTGAAATACTCTTAGTGGTTCGCGATTGCCTTCAATAAACTCTCCGGTCAAGCATTTCGGGATTCAAGAGCAGCCATGGCTAGAGGCTAGAGAAGGTAACTCTAAAGCGAGGCTGGTGCCAGTGTCAGGACCGGAAATGATCAGGGAGTACACCAAGAAAAGGGAATCCAGCTATTTTTCACAGGAAGGAAATAAACAGATTTTCCATATTCCCCATTGAGGCAGCCTCTGCCTCAGGCCCAGGAATCTCTCCTGTTTGTTTTGAAACAGGAACCAATCTTGTTACAACTGGACAAGGGCCTGCAGGTGGAAGCAGGTGATTGGAAACAGCTGGGCCAGGTGAAAATGGGAACTGGGTAGGGGTAACAGCGCGTTGTTGTTGCTGTTCTTTTTTTTTTTTTCTTTTAACCTGGTAGGAAAGCAAATCTTTCCCTGTGGCAGAAGAAGAGTAATAAATATACAAGGGTAACCTATATACAACTCATTCCTTTTTAGTTGAAGGAGGTTTCTGAAAGATCCTTAAAACAATCACTGCAGCATTTTGAACATTACTGTGAAATACATCCTTGCGCTCTTAATGGCCTGGATGGAGAGACATTCTTCCAAGTCCAAACAAACTGTAGATGCTGTAGCATTTGCTTTGCAAGACAGAAGGGTGTGTTTCACTGGACTTCTATCCACATTCAAAATCTAAAGGTTTTTAAATGTGTTGGAAATAAGAAGAAAATATTTTTGCAGGGAAACAGTTGAATTTGCATGTTAGGAGCCATCATGATGAACATAGCCCTCTTCTGTTTATATATTTATCCTTTATGAATGGAGCCACCTATGAAATTGTGACTAATAGCAACATATTTTATGTTAAGGTCCTATAAACTGAGATGTATAAATGTTAGCTTTATTTATGGTGATATTACAGCAATAGATACTTTTCAGTATTCTCTTCTAGTTATGTAATATTTCATTAGGCCCTTCCATCTAGCTTCTCATTAAACAATGTTTGAAAGAAAATTACCTTCAGGTTTAGTTTATATTTGATCCACAAACAATATTTTGCTGAACAATTTAATGTTATAGTTTTCTGTTTGCTGGAGTTTGAAATCTCGTAATGGAACACATACCCATTCTTTTCTCCTTGCTTTTGCTTGTTTCTTTCATTTTTTAGAGGATAAATTCAGTGTCATTTTAGTTTCAACATCTCTGGGCCAATTTAAAGCAGTGTAGACACAAAGATAATTGATAACACTAAGGAAAAATCAATCAGACTTACGGAAGAGGGTTTTTCTGGAACCTTGGAGGAGGGCAGAAGCAGGAAGAGAAACTAAGGTGTTTATTTAGTTGTCAAGGTGAGTATGAGCTGTGTGGTAGAAACAGGCAATTTACCCAGCGTAGGCTGTGGAACAGTCCTGTCTGGAAACAAAATGTTATCATATAGAGCTTCACAGAGTCCGGAATCATAAGCTGAGCTCCCAAGGTTGTACTGGGCTCTGGAGGTTGTGCTGGTTTCTGATGGTTGCAACTCCAGTCATGAGGAGGAAAGAAGGGCGTGAGCTGGGGTTGCTCAGGAACTGCTAGAGAAACTGTTTATCCACTGTGAGAAGTTAAGGAATTGGGAATGGGACTGCCAGAAGACTCTAGATTGGAAGAACATCCTAGCCATCTAAAGATGTTGGCTTTGTCCACTGAGTTGTAGAAAGATGAAAGCTATGGACAAGAAAATGATGTAAGATGACTAGAAATGGCTCAGTGGAATAGGATGCAAAGACCCAGGTACAGAAGCCAATCCTAAGGAAATCAAAACATTGATCCTAATAAGACCTAAGGCCTATGTGACTAACCGGAAGTAGGAGGGAAGTCCTTTAAGTGGTGCCAGTTCTGAATCCCCGAGGCCACAGAGAATGAGTGAAGAAACCAGTTGTGGATAAAAGATGATTTTCTTTAACCAGTGGTTTTCTTCTGAGATGATGAAGCCTCTGTCAATTTATTTTACTTTAGTAGTGCCGGTTTGAAAGCATTTTAGAAAGTGGAAAAAAATGTAAAACATGTTTTCAGGTTTTTGAAAAGTCATAGTTTGGATAAGGATAGTGCTGTGATCACAATTCAGGTTTTTGAAAAGTCATAGTTTGGATAAGGATAGTGCTGTGATCACAAACACGTTGAAAGGGATAAAATGTGAAAAAGGTAAAAACTACCGAAAAAAATAAATCCACCACCTACAATATCCAGTGGAACAAGAATATGCGGAAAGGACAGCATTACCCTCAAATGTGAAATAGATTTTTTTTTTAATTTCTGTAAGCTGGCCCTACGTAAAGGATGGGACAATCTTCAATAGTGTGTGTCTTTGCATTCTTCATTCTGTGTTCAACAAGTTTACACAACACATGCTCCAAAGAGTGCCCCGTGCTGGATATTAGGCATTGTGATAAGAAATCATTCTTTGTAAAAACTGGCCCCTTTGGTGAATTCAACAAGAAGCCCCATATGAATTCAGAACTGGAAAACGAAGGAGCTCATTAAGAATTAGAATCTTCAGGACAAACTAGACACAAAGAACGGAAGCGTTACGCACCTGAAGGAAAGGGAGAACAATATTGAAAATATTGCATTTAAAAAGTGATCAACTGAGAAATATTTATTTACGAATCTATTGCACACAGGAATTCCTCCAGATTGCTATCCGCGTGGTGGTATCAGGCAGCTGGGGCAGGTTGAAAGTGGCTGAGTTTGAGCCTGAGATCTGAAATAACTGACATCTATCGACGGCCTAGCATGATCCAAACACTAAATTAATTCCTGTGCTCCTCACAGCAGCCTTAAGGCAACAACCATTTTCTGTGCTTTCAGATGGAACAGTGGTATGGGGGACAACTGAGGCCACTTACACAAGTTTAGTTACAGAGGGAATTAGCAGGGATTAAACTAGCAGGGATTAAACCCAGGACGATCAGGTCCTGTAGCTCAAGGCCACCACAGCTTCTTCTGCAGACGGAGAAGGCCTGCGGTAGTTAGTATCCAAGGACCTAAAAATCTTGGTGGCACAATTAAGTTTCCGAGGGAGCCAAGCAGGTTGTAAAAATCTGGAGGTTAAGATGTCTGTGAGGGAGCAAATACTTCTGAAAAGAACAGACAGCCTCTTTACCGAAGTCTCACATAGAAAAGGAACCTGGCAGTACTGGATGGTACAGCTAACCCAGAAAAAAAAAAAAAAAAAAAAAAAAAAAAAAAAAAAAAAAAAAAAAAAAAAAAAAAAAAAAAAAAAAAAAAAAAAAAAAAAAAAAAAAAAAAAAAAAAAAAAAAAACATGAGTTTTTAAATGAGATTGCTCCGTTTTCCAGTGATGACAAGTAATTCTCTGTTTTGCTACATTACATAGCACAACCTCCATACAATCACACACAGAGATATAAGCAAACACACATGTACACACAAAGCCTGCTGCTTAGCTTTTGCCTTGTGTTCACTAGCAGGAAAATATTATTTACTACAAGAAGAACATTATCTCTATATATTTTATAGCTATACTACTCAGCTCCTATATTTTCTTTTACCATGGACAGAATTAGAAAATGTAAGGTGTAGTAGAAATCACTATATAGTTTCAAATTTTACGTGAAATGTGAAATTTTTGTCTTAACGTTCTCCTTAATTTTTTAAGTAAAAATAAAGTTAGATATGTTTTTTTTCCTCTGAGAATCAACAGGGGGACTCGTTGTTTCAGCCAATGGTGTGTCATGGAGTCAGAAGAGCTGACTGTTTATGTAATACCAATGAGGCTGAATGTGACACTTGAAGTCAGCCTCCGTGGGCTTCCAAAGAGCACATGCCCCGCATCATGCAGACTAAATAATAAGCTTCACTGCTGTCATTTCTGCCCAGAAAATTTAAAATATTAGTGCAATTGTGGCTCCATTCGTTAGCTCGGCAAACCTCAGTATTTGTAAAGAAGTTTCAGGATAATAAAATGCTATAAAGTTGGACTGGTGCTCAAAGGGAAAAATAACATGAGAAGCTTGTGGATAAAAGCCATATGCACACATACGTACAAACACATACACACACAGGGGGTGAGGAGGCCTATGATAGAATAAAGCCAGGCTCAAAAAAAAAAAAAAAAAAAACCCTGGATAATAAGGCCATTTTTCATTATTTTCCCAGGGGATTTTAAAATAGTTACCTCATAAAATAAATAGTTTAAATTTCCACATTACTTTTTGCCTTTAAACTGTGCCTCTGTTGCAAATAAATGCATGGAGATTTTTGTGCTCCCAATGCAATGACAGCATCGTATACAATAGTGGGGTTGACGGAGGAAAAGTAAGCAAGTCTGAAGAGCAGTCTAAAGGTCTAGATTTTTTTTTTGTTGTTGTTCTTTGCTCAGCTAGATGCCATTCTGTACAGCTGTGTCTTCCCAGGCATGCGTTTCTCAAATATGAGTGTAGTTTAACAAGGAATCCTTCAAAACTGCACAGGGCTAACCAAACCTAGGAACACACGTTTTGTAGGAATGGTTCCCCAGCAAAGCCTTAACCCACACTGCTTTTGAGCTGAGCATAAACAAGAGCAGTTAGGGTGTTAAGGAGCAACGATCAGCTTTGATGAAACTAAAAACTCATGTGCTAACGTAAGAGATCATTTATTGTCCTCATTTAAGGGCCAAGTGAATGAACTCAGCTCTCTGGCTAATAAACAGAAAGAGTCCACCTTGCTGAAGGTCTAATTACAGCTCTGAATGTTCGGCACATTCACAGCTTAAAACATCTGAGTGAGCCCTACCTCTTGAAAGCCATGTGAAGTTAGAGAGCCAGCCTAATTAAAACAAATCTTGGATAAACCACTTCATGGAGATAGAAGTTTGATGGTTCGCTATATCAAAAATTGTTAGCAGATGGTTCTTCTGAGGCCTTAATAGTTCAAAGATCATGAGGGTTTTCTTTTTTCTTTTCTTTTCTAACAAAGCAAAAATATTCTAATTGAAGTTGTCAGCAGGAGTGAGAGTAATATGCCTGTATTTGATTAAATAATAGTTTATTTAACATTCAGTGTGAAGCAGAATTGGCCAAGAGAAGTCAGAAAACATTTTCTCCATAAGACTGAAAAAGAAAAGCACAACAAGCTGGCAGAGCTATCTCACAGACTCCTGGCACTTTGGTTTGATAATGTCAGTTTTTATCTTACAGTCCATTTTTTTCATTTATCTTCTTGTATAGACAAGAAAGACTAGGCACTTCTCTTCTTTAATTTATATTATATTTACCTAAAAAGGAAGGGGAAAGACACAAGCACAGTGGAAGACTTATTGCTGGAACCTTGGAAAGGAAAGCCCCATGTCTTTTTCCATTATAAAAATGTAAACATCTATATTTTTAGGGGCTGTGTGTTTGAAGCAAGCCGCTCTTGTGACTCTCGTCGGAATGGGAAGGTTTTCGCGGTAGAAAGCAGAGGAATGTAAGACTAGCATGGCCCCGTTACAACTTACAGGCACCTTTTCCTGATTACACGATAGGAGCACCTAACAACTTCCTTCCCTTGGCCGCACAGCTGTGTGCGCCTCGCAGACGAAATGCAGCCATTCCTTTTGAAGAACAAGGACACTTGCTTGCTCCATGCCGCCTTCCCATGGGCCACAGCCCTTCCGTCTTTGCATCTTTGACTCCCTTGGCACACACTAACCCTGAACCAGTGGGGTGACTCTCCCCTGATGGTTCCAGACTCTCACCTGACTGATTAGACATAAAAGCTTTACAAAATTGCCCAATTAGAATTTAAAAAGAATGCTTAAACATTAAAAAAAAAAACAACTTGATAGTGGCCAATGCCTGAACTAGCATTTGCTCTTCGTAAGGATACGAAGCTCTGGATTTCTAAACTAAATTGCAGCATGCCCTATGACAATTATACAAGGACAGCTGCACTAGAGAGTCATTCATCATTTAAACATTCAAATAAAACTAAATGTTTCTTTTTAGATCTAAAGTGCAGCCCATAACACAAGTGAAATAACATTAATAGGAGCAGGGAATGAAAAGACAGAAAGCAGCTGTTGCTCTCTGCCAGCGTTCCATGGGACTCTCTAATCAGAGCAGGATAGTGTATACAGACGGAGAAAGGATCCCTTTTGATTCGATCTGTTCTCTGCCACGCTGAGCTTTCTCAGTTTCAAGGGAGTTGGGGTGATGTTCTCACATGTCATAACACTGCATTTCTGGACATTCAGCAGAGGCGAAAAAATGACTGGAGCGTTTAGCTTTACAGCTGTTGCCGGGCAGTGTTTAGAAGCTGCTTGTTATCTGCAAAGCAGTGGTATAACAGGCTGCGATTGTCCCCCGTGGCTATTGAGGGAAAACAGTGTTCTGAATTATAATATTTTGCTATAGAAGTAGATTTCAGTTTCACCTAAGAACTGTTTGAGAAACAAACTTTGTATCAAGCTTGAATACGCCTGCATAGGTCTCCCAAATTGTCCTCAAGAATGGTAGGGAACTAAGTCGAAAAATCAGTGACTACAAATATGCTCCGTTTTCTCTGCCTTTCAACTAGTTCAGTTTCTGTCCTTTGAATCCTCTTCGAAACTCCTCACCATTGTGTTCTGCTTTTTCGCTTCACATCCCTTTCACAGGGGTTAATTTATATCATCGTTTTAGCATCACTGTAAACAGCACTATTTGGATTATCCCTCTCAGAAAAGAAGAAAAAAATCATCTCGTTCTAGATAAGAATAGTCCATGATGGATCTGTGTGAGAGTCTATAACTCCAAACTCTCAGGTCCTACACTCATGACTCTGTCACTCCAGGAAATGAAAAGATCACACCATTGTCCCACAGATACCATTACCTCTCCTGTGTAGCCTAGGGATATGATGGGTGAGCAACTATATTCCTAGTTTATAGAAAAATATGTGGTCAGTGACATTCCCAGCTTTATCCCTTCTTCTCAGGCTTTTGTTTCTGTCAAAGCGAACACACACACAAACAAACAATCAGAAAACAAAGACAAATCCATGTAATTGAAACTGACTTCCTACAGCAGCAAAAGACAAACCTAGAAATTTGTACATTTTATTATGTGTGTGTTAAACAATGGGATTCCACATCACTTCACTGCATCCCTTCAGCTACTGACATTCAGGTGGATCAGCCACTTGTCCTTGCTTATTTCCACCCTGTGTCTGGAACAGTATAGAAAGAGAATCTTGGACTAACTGCATGACTATAATGTTTGCGTAGTGGTTTCCTTAAATTTCCAGTCTATCGCGGCTATAACTTGGATGGTTTATAAATGATAAGTGAGAAAACTAATGAAAAAGACAGAAGTAAGGGATGGAGGTAATGAAATACATGAGAGGGAGACGTTTCAAAGCAAAAAAAAAAAAGAGAGAATACTATAACTAGAAGAGAGGAGATAATTTTTTTTAAATTTTCTGCTTCTCTATAATAGATATAAACACATACAGACAATAGAAAGAAACTAAGCTCTTGAACTTTTACTGTGAAACTGATGGAGTGATGGATTCTGTGTGGACCACAGTTGTGATGCTTCTAAGTAACTTGCCACTTGCTCTTTGTCGTTTATTTAGAACAGAACTTGGGGGCACTTATAAGCTAATGAAGTCTTTGTTTGTGTGGATTCTCTGGGAAGCTGAACCTTACATGAAATCTGTACAGCTGTATGTTAAGTCTCTCCAGGTGGACCCTCCAGCATGGTGCTGGATGTGGCACATACTCAAGGGTGTTAGAAACGAATTACTGAAAGGATGAATTATGGATAACTGTCACCTCTTAGTAGGGGTTCATGTGTCCCTGCTCTGGCATTGTATAATCCTGTGTATAGGACCATGTATTGTACCAGATTCATATTCTTTGTATTGTAAGTGAATCTTCCACTGTTTTCTGGCCATTTATTTAGCTCCTTTTGCCTTACTATATTGACTAACACTTGTTTGGATTTAGGAAAATATGCTATTATGTTTTGGTATCTTAACCTTAATAAGCTTACATGTTACTTATAATTTGTGTAATAAATTATAGAATGCATGTAACCCATAGAAGAAATTGGAACCCAAAGAATGTTTGTTTTGGAAGCAACAGAGAAAGTACTCTTGTGTTTTCTTTGACTATGATCTGTAACCAAACAAAGCAGACAAATGCACTGCAGTGCAGAATTCAAACAAAAGAGTATACTGGCTTCTGTAGGATGTGGAGAGAGCTATCGTTGAAATTGATAGTTGTTAATCTAATATTTACTGTGTAAATATGATCTAGGATCAGACACAGGTCTAGGAAGGCAACTTACATTTCCCCTGTCCTGTTTAGGTATCTCATACAAAAGCAGGTCACCTTCCTTTTGTTCATTTAGATATTCAGCCTTTGTAGAAAATAAGGATAGTGCTTTTGTTGAATTTTTATTGTCCTAACAGATCTGCCAGTAGAGACAATTATTGGCCCATTAGATACTTTTGATGTTTAACAAAGGACAGTAAACACATGCATTCAGATAACAAATCTGATGTCAGCATTGTGTCAAATGAAAAGCTCCCTTGGCCCTTGAGTTTAGATAAACTTTCAAGGGAGTTCTCCTGTCAGCTGGCCACAGGGCTTTTATTGTGAACCTTCCAAATATCCCTGTGTGCTCACTGAGAGCTGAGGAAGTGACACTGATTGAATGTCAAAGAGCTGACCATGGCACCTGTCTTGGGGGCAGCCCTGTTCTTTGTGCTGGTGCCTATTTCACAAGTTCTTCCAAACAGATTCCTCAGCAGAATGGTGCACATTATCCGACTTCCTCCTCCTCCAGCTTTTATGGGGAGGAGAAGACAGTGTGGAGCAGCTTTGTCCAAATGGTTACAGGAGAAGTGTAGATAGCAATGGCCTCTTTTAAGGATTATTCAAACTAAAGAGAATACCAGCTGGCTTGGATGGAGAGTTCAAATGTGTTCCATGGTGTTATCAGATGCTTTACTTAGGGAAAAGCTTCTTTTTAAAGAAAGGTAGTATGTAAAAGGTCATATGTGCCCCCACACACATACATATCAAGACATGCATAAGTAGATATATAAAATATAAAAGTTCAAATTTGACACATTGGAAACATTGACCCTATTTTATTTTTAATGTTTTACTTCTGGTAATAGTTATATTTAATTATTCTAGACAATCTATATATTTATATTTAATTATTCTAGACAATCTATATGTTTCTTATTCCCATTAAGCTTGTTTCTTATAAAACTGATTTTTGTGCCATAGGTTCAGGGCCAAAATATATGGCATATAGCTTAATGCAAATAAAAACTATTAGAAATGATATCCCATCTCAGGCCTACTAAATAAAAATCATTATTTTACCAAGATCATCAGGTAATTTGTTCTGTATATTAAAGTTTGGACAATGAATGTATACATTATATCTGCATGGCCAGAGGGAGACAAGGTTTAAGTTTGGCCAGCAAGGCCTTATTGGAGGATATTGAGTTGGGCTGTCTGAGGTTGGACTTAGCAGGTTCCCGGGGATTTTTGCAATAAGCAGTGCACACATCATACAAGGCAGCAGAGGTTCAGTTCCCACCTTGTCTGTGTACAGGAAGCAGACTCCAGAGGGACAGAAGCTGATCTTAAGATATACCACTGGAATCCTGGCTTCCAGGCAGCATCGTTCCCAGATGTTCACTTGCATGAGTCAAAGGATTTCCTTCGTGTGAGCCCAGTTGTGTTCTATTTTTGCCATTTGTGATTCAAAGAAAGTAAGGGTTATAAAGGTGATTAATGATTAGTTGCTTCTTCAAAGCCCCCCACCTACGTGTATGGGTTTCTTAGCAAACGGTGAGCACGTGTGCTTCCTTCTCTCATTAGTTATAACATTTAGAAACATAAGAATCAAAAAAAAAAAAAGAGTGCTAGGTTTGAGACATGTCTGCTCTCTTGCGTGGTTCCTTTTAATTGCTTCGTGTCTATTTACCTTACCTCCCCTCAAAATTATAAACACTTCAAAAGTACTGGACTTTTCGTACATGAGGCGATAATTTAAAGTAATAAGGCGTTTATAAATAAACACAGAAGAACTTACAGAAACCGGGTAGACTTTCAAAACCACCACCTGATGAAGCTGCTAATTTATTCAGGTTTTGCTGACATTGGAAAGAACATTGTTGCAACTCTTTAGAATAAGGATCAGCATCAGTAACTGAGCCCTTAAGAGTCTACCGGTGTTTTCTTAGTCCCACTTGATTTTGACTGAAAGTGGTGTTGGCCCTGCTGGGCATACCATGCTGTCGAGGGAGACCAGCCTCATCCACCTGGGTCTCCTAGGGATTCTAGATGCCTCCCCATAGCTGAGCTTCCTCCTGAGGAATCTCTGGAAGCTAACTACATCCAGAGAAGAAAGGCCTTACTGATGTGTCAAGAATGCTGTTCCCATTCTGCAACCGGCAGCACTCAGTTCCTCTGTTGTCCTAGTGCCTTGATATTTTAATACTATCCTTGGATACTACTGTCCGGGTAATTATTTTCTTGAGTGTTGTTTGCTGTGTGTGTGTGTGTATATACGATCATATTCTTTCCCCTTCCCAACTCCTCCCAGATTCTACCTACCTCCGTACCTACTCAACTTCACATTCTCTCTCTCTCTAAAAACAAACAAACAATAAATAACAAAGATAAAACCAAGCCGAACAAAGTCAAGACAAAAAGAAAAGCATGCAGAATAACATGGAGTCTCTTTCGGGTTGTCTGACTACTCTTAGACTTTTGGCTTACATATCCAGTGACACTCCATTGGCCTAAATGGATTTTATTTCCCACCAGGTACCAATTGCGAATAGTTTTTTGGTTAGGTGTCAGATTTTGTGTGCACTTCCCTTTCTCGTGCTGGGATTTTGTTTGGTTTAAACCCGTGCAGGTTTTATACATCCTGTCACATCTCTGTGAGTTCGTATGTGTATCACCTCTGTTGTGTCTGTAAGATGCTGTTTGCATGGCATCATCCACCATCTCTGGCTCTTAACATGGTCCCACCTCTTCTATATGGAAGGCTGAGGCTTCAGGAAGGGTTTTGATGAAGACATTCCATTTAGGAATGAATGCTCCAAAGTCTCTCACTCTGTACAATGTCCAGTTTTGAGTCTCCACGTTAATCACCATCTACTGCAAAAAGCCTTTCTTTAAACTGATCTGAGTCCCCATCTAACATAGTGGCTTTGAGTCTCTGGCAGAGAACAGCTCTGTAGGTCTTAACAATCACAAAGGAAAGTGAGTTCTGTCTTCTAAATTACTAGTTTCATATTTTGAGTGCTTCATTCTAGAAATGAGATTGATTCCTCAAGAGATTGATGTTCTATCACAGATGGAATCAATATAGTGCGTATTCTCAAGTATTTACATTTGAGAAACTTTGTAAGTAAAAATACAAGTTTAAAAGGAAAGACCTTGAGATACTACAACTTTCAATATTTTATTCCTGTTTGTTTGTTTATCTTAGAGTACTGGTATTGACTCTAGGGCTTCACACATTTTATCTCTGTACCACTAAGTGATATCCCACCCAATGTTGTTTGTTTGCTTTTATTTGCAGACAAGATCTTTCTAAGTTGTTGAGGCAGGCCTTGAATGTACAATCCTCCTGGCTTAGCTTCCTGAGAAGCTAGGATTACAGGACTATAACACAGGGCCCAGGCTTTGTAAGGCTGAGTAGCAGAACCTAATTCATAATTGTGTTCAAAGTTACTATATTAGTAATTCATAATAAAGAAATAATAAAATATTTTGATTTGGTGCAAAGCTATGTCTTTTCATGTCTTTTTCTAAAAGCGTAAGAAAATCCCCTGCTTACAGATTAAATATCAAGATTTAAGCTGTAAGTTTATAACTGTCCTGGCTGCTACTTTTGCAAGCCAAGAAGATTTCAACAGGTAATAAACATTCAAAGAAATAAAGGGGTGGAGAGGGCTCTGCATTGGTTGCTAAGGAAAATCTAAATCAACTGAGAAGGCAAGTGAGGGAAACCAGTGTTTATGATGAGGTTGAAGTGCATTCTAATTGTAGTTCTAGGACAAAATTGCACCAATAGTATCATGTTAAAAATTACACTTCAGGAAAGCAAACACATCTAAAACTTGAAACTTTGAACTCAAAGATGTGTTTCCAAGATACTGATTTTAGTTCACTTTATGAACTTCAATTCAATGGAAAAAGGGATTCTCAACAAATATTAAAACCATTTATTGTATTTTATTATGAAATTGTTTTTCAGCTTGTAAAAGCAAAGTCTCTCTACTAATAGTCAGAGATTTTATTACTGTAGGAGATTGCATAGAAAAATAAAGAAATGGGTTTGCTTCCAGAAGTCTATTTTCAATGAAAATTATTTTAAGAATTTGTTTGGAATATTATTTTCAAATCTATATGACTGACTTTTAATAGTTATAACTCAGACTACAGAGTCTAAATTCTCCTAAAAATTTTTCCTTAGTGTTTTTCTGAAGTCTAAATAAGCCAGTAGATATACCCTTGTAAACTATGTGTTTATATGCACATGAAGATGAGTCTGAACACAAGGTCTTCTGTGGACTGTCATTCAGTGTATGACATACACGTCATGCTGTATATGCAGCGAACACAGTCTTGGTGACAGACAATAATTATTTTAAAATTATCCTAACCCTACTCAGGGTGAAAGAATTCTAGAAGCATGACCTTTAAACAGCTGCTCTGAGCAAAAGAGACATTGCTTGCTTTTAAGGTTAAAGAGAAAAGTAGGTAACAATTATCCTCAAGAATCTAGAAACAGGGTATTCTGACTTTTTTTTCCTTCAAATGTTTCTACCTCTTGAAAAAAGCACAGTGCTCATGGGATATTGAACAATTATGGAACTATCAACATCACCAAACAGATAAGAAGATATTAATTTAATAAAAGTGTAATTGAAATAAAGATTAACTTTCATATATACTTTTCATTCTCTACTACAATTTATTGCTTGGCTGAGGGCTATTTTGAATTATAGGTCAAGTTGCTATGTGAAGCCTGAGTAGAAAAATTATACTTAAATACAACCACCTCTACAAGATTAAACTTGGATACTGAATTGAGTAGGGAAAGAAGTCAGAACTATTTGAAACTTATTTTCCTTCTTGAGAATGTGCTTTGTAACATTAAGAGAATTCTGAATTAAACCAAAATTCAGATTAAGTTGAATTACTTATTTAAATGCTACACTAAATATTATTATCATTTTTATTTTTATGATAAAAAGCTCCTACCACAGCTGCACATTTTGTGCCGTACAAAGCCTAGAGAATTCTTCTGAAACTGTCTACCTTGCTCCCGGATTATGTTGGGTTTTCAAACGTAACATCTTGTACTCGCTGACTGAACATAGCACATTGAACGATGGGCACACAACCATTCCTACTTGTACGGAGAGATTGGAAGATCAGAACATTCCAGATGTGTCTTTTCCATGTCAGCAATCAAACCTCTTTATAATAATAGACACAATTTGTGGAGATAATTTCAGATCCATTCTACATCATGTCTTTAACTAGTCAAATGTTCATAATTGCACAAGTGTCTTCCTTGTGTTTGAAAATGACATGTTTAGATAGGAACTCACATTATTCCTCCATATGTGATCCCTCCCTTCCCCCACTATTACCAAGGAGTACATACTTGCTTTAGTAAATCCTGACTCTTTCACCCAATAAACAAAACAAAACAAAACCCTCAAGTTCTAGGAAGACTAGCCCAGCTGCTCACAATGCCATTCCTTATAAAACAAATCTATTAAGGTCAGATCCTAGAAAGGGTCAAGTTAATGATGTAAGTGGGATAATTTGCTCATTTTCTGAAATTTGTAAAACGAGGCACATCAAAGCCCTCTGTTAAGTTGACTAACTAGCCAAACCCCTGTTAATTATTTTCCCCTTTAAAATTTTGACTATTTTTCTTTAAGAAATGCTTCACCCATTTTTTTTCAAAATGTGATTTACTTCAGATTTTAACCTACTACCAATCAGTTTATGGTGATTAATTTTTACTTCCTTCTTTGATGTGAATTTAAATGAAGATTGTTACTTCTTCCTTTATTTTGCCCCAAATATATATACATGAGTATACTACATTTGGCTGTATATTAAACTTAAGTAAAGTTTTCTGTTTAAGCTCATATGCATATTGATATATTTCCAAATTGAAAAAAATCTTAAATATTAGGTAGAATAAAAGGACAGCTTAAGCCATTTTAAAATCAGCAAGTGTACAACATAGAGCATAGCAAGTTACAAATATTATTGATGATATGTAAATGAGTTCCTCATGACAAGTCTACTGGTGTAATATGAACTCCTTAGTCTCACAATCTACCCTTAGATTTTTCACATCACTTTTTCACCTAAAAGGCATTTTATGTTCTATCTTAGAAATCATCTACATTTGCAAAGAAACAGAGTTTAAATTTTTATCTGTTTATTAAAAGGTAAGATCATTGACTTTTAGATATTTTAGGCATATTAAAATAGAAGGCTTTCAAGCCAGATTTTAAAAGTATATATGGATATGGATTTAACTATGTGTTTGCATATATATGTGTATTTAATTGAGAATATTGGTCATATTACAAGCAATATAAATTTGTAGCTATCACTTAAAATTAATTATTTTAGAAGTTGTTCTAGGTATGAATATATACAAATATAAGCTAACCGACTTTTTTTTTCCTGTGAGTTAAATATTCATTGTTGTTTTCTGTGTATACCCTCTGTACCTTCATTACATGAAAAAAACTTTATGTAACTGTATATGAGTAACATAGCAAACATAAATTGATGGGATTCATAAAGCATCGCTTTATATTAGAGAAAATTCCAGAAGGCATTGATTCTTTCCATAAATTTCCAAATTTTTAAAAAGAAATGTATATCTTTCTGGGCATGGTGGTGCCGGCCTTTAATACCAGCCCTTGGAAAGGAGCGGTAGGTGGATCTCAGTAAGTTTAAAATTAGCTTTGTTAGTCTATACAGTGAGTTCCAGGACAGCAAAGAGATCCTGTCTAAAATTGAACAGACAAACAAAAATGAAATGTGTATCTTTGATAGGCTCATGGGTCTCATCAAAGTGAATTTATTGCCGAAATGGATTTATGCATTGAAATCCTTAAGATCTTTTGAAATATAGTGAAAAAAGCAGGAATGGGAAATAGAAACCCTGTAGGACAAAATAAAATTGGCATGGTAAAAGGGTATTCATATTTTAAAGTATGAAATCAGTAATGGTAAACCTTTTTAAAGCAGTGACTTCTACAAAGAAGTCTTAGGTCACCATCTGTACAGATATTCTTATTATAAAAATAAATACAAGTGAATTTGTTTCCTTTGTAAATCTGCATATGCAAATCCACAACTAGCCCTGGTTCTAGAGCTGTAGCCTCTTGTCAAAACCTAATCAGCTATGCAAATATAATTTAAATCTTTCTTAAAATAGTCGTCATCTTTTGATGTGAAAAGAGAAATAAATGTTCAGCACTAAGTATTGTGCTCATGGACCAGTCTCCCATACGTAGTTAAATGTATGATATTTGGTCTTATATGTGAGTTGAGAGCACATACACTGTAACCTACAAATAAAATGATTCGGTGATAAAATGAGGGATTCATGATAGAATTTTATACTTTGCTCCCCACTTACTAAAGTAAATCATCCTTAATCTGGAGTAATGTATACATTCCTAAGTTCCCTATCATGCTCTTTTACATCTTTTATATACAAATTTAAGTTATATCATGAGTTATTAAATATTCTTGGGTGGTTATGTTTACTTTTAACTCTTTAAGAAGCCCATAAAACCTCTTCAGATGCACAGTAGTATGACAGTCCCACATAAAATATGATGTTGTCTTAATGAGAATAAAATCAAGCCATGTCATTTCACTCCAGGGTAGCTCTGAAAGTGTTTCAATGGGTGGCTTTGTTTATTGCAGAATATGTACATGTGTGTTTGAAATATGCACATATGTTCAAATGTGCATGTCAACACGTGGAGTTTTCATTCATTTTGTAAATTCTCTAGAGACTTGAGCCAACAAGACTTCTTATGATCGTAGAGAGTGTGTCTTGTGAGTAAGGTACAGAATTTTTGTTTTGAATTTCAGCAAAGTGAAACTGATTGTAAATCTGAGTTTGGCCTTCAACATAAATGAGGCAATTTGTGTTCCATGAAAAAGCCATACTTGAAATATGATTCTTCCACTCACACCATTTGTCCACGGGTGCTTGGGCAACACATGTTTTAAAGGGATAACTGAAAGTCAGCAATGCCTGTTCTGATGAAGGTCTGTTTGACCAAGTTGTCAGTAATGAAATGTGTCTATAATACACAAAGCTACACTAATATGAATGTTAAAGCAGGTCCATTGCTCAGACCCCCCCCCAGATCCCTAAGTGCAACTTTCAGATGCAAATTAGGTCCCTGTACTCTGTCTCTTCCCCGAAATGCCCAGAATGTAAAGCTGTTTGGTGATTTAAAGCAATTTAATAAAAATTTAATAAATTAGACTGGCTAAAGTTGGCCTTCTGGCATTTCAAAATTATTAACCAAGACAAGACTCTTATATGACAAATAATTTTGATTTATATATAGTAAATACTTTAAATACAAAATGCTCAAGATAGATCACAAATAAGCTATTATTTGTTCTTTTAATTTTTATTTCTGTATTGGACTTTGCATTTCAGCATGTTCGTGAACCTTTTTTTCCAAATATTTTTATTTTTAGCACATGAGGATTTTTTTTCTATTCTTTTTGAAGTTCAGTTTTTCTTCACGATGGGCAAACATGTGTCTAATGGGCAGATTACTTAGAGAAATGGTCGGTAATTTCTAGTTACAGCTTATTCATGTCTTTTGCAGATACTATGGGCAGTTTAGTGGTGTCTATACAGGGACAACTGATCCTTTCAGAAAAATATATAAGCATGATGGGTGGAAATAAAGTTTTCAAAACGTTACTGTATTCTATTTTCAGAACCCTTTTTATGAAATAGACATCACTCAGCTGGAATTGTGTGCCTGCATTTGCACTGCTGGGTCTGGGATTTGGTTTCAGATATTATGCTCAATGTAGAACATGTCAATGTTGGAGAGGATTTTAACTGTTCCCCTTGGTACTGATGACTGTGGTCATCTTGAGAGTCCTTGGTGCAATGAAGTAGTTTTTTGCTGTGGTATGTGATACTGTGTGATTAACAAAGTTCAGATCACAAAGAGGGCCAGATACAAGAGCTATAAGAGAAACATAAATATATGTGTGTGGTACACCATACACACACACACACACACACACACACACACACACTTATCAAAGTGAAGACAATCACGGCTTTCTTCTTGAGCAGCTGCAGCCAGCCGCACTAATGGATGTGCAAAACCAGAGAGGGACAGCATAAGGTATGTGTTCGTTTTTACAGATGGGACTGCAGACAAGTTGGTAATTGAAAAGGAAGTAGTGTACGTGAGGTATTTGATGGGGGAGGGGTAGGCTAGTATAGGACTTCTGTGTGTAATTTACTGGGACAGTTATGGAAGAAGCGGTTCTTCCATGAAAGATTTCAGTTATTACAAAATACGTCATTATCGCTAAGGAAACTCCAAGTAGTCTTTTTAAAAATCGTGTTATTAAACCTTTACGAATCAGCTTCGAATTCCCTGTCTGCACAGTGCTTGATAGCCAAGTTTTCTGCTGATGTTCTGTTTACCTGTAGTCATCACCGAGTTCCCAATAAAGACAGGGCTTCTGTCTGAAGGATGACATCATATACCAGGTGCCCACATCAGCCATCTGAATCATTTCTTTTAATAACTACCATTGCATGTGTCCTTATGAAATACAGGGCTGCATAAAAATGTGATAATTCTTTAAAATAGCTTTAGGATTCAAAATGTGAATAAAATTCAGCTTCATTTTCCTAGTTGTAGATAACACACATATGTACACACACATACATACACAAACTAATGTTTTTAAAACTCACATTTTGAACTAAATATCTGAGAGACTGCATTGTGTATTTGATACCAGCATTTCATCATGGACACAAATATAGTTTTGAAATATCGCTGTGAATCTGTCTGGTATCCTGTATACTTAATGCTTATATTCCCTCAAGGAAGCTTTGTGTGTGTGTGTTTCAATGTGTGTGTGTGTGTATGTGTGTATGTGTGTGTGTGTGTATTGATGGTATCCCTCTTAGTGTCTTAAATGAATAAAAACAATAGTTACCATCTTTGGGATAAGAGGAATAATGCTTTTTAAATATATTTTGTATCATATTCTCTAGACTGGAGAAACTGCAAAGTGTTTATAGTAGAGAATATTTCCTCTTTGATTATATGGAAAGTATTTGATTTAAAAAATCTATAAATGTATGCTCCATTGATAAACAAAATCATAAACATGTAAAGACTAATGGGGTAAGTGATGAAAATTAATATTTTCAAATTATTTGTATATAGAAATTTGGTGAAAAAATAAACTGTCCTTCTGAATTGGGATAGGAAATGATCTTTTATACTAATGTCATCAAATACTGTGAAAGGTTTGTGCCTGAAAACATACAAATGTGTAAAGGAAAGGTAATAAATTGGTACCTGATGTGTTTGGTTACACATCATGTCAAAATACCAGGATCACCTCTTCTATCTCATCGCTAGCCGAGTCATGGCCAAAAGCAGAGATCCTAGTTTGCAGTATCCTTTGCATGTGGTAGGCATCACAAGGGCCTGTCACTTGTGCCACCACCTTTTCTTGCCAGCAGCTCAGTTCGGATACTTTTTCTGGGGGGAGTGATATACATCAGGATCAAAAAATCATGGTTGCATCTACCTCAGGTCCCCATCCCTGTCCTACATGAAGTCATAGGCTCTGTTCCTCTTTCTTTCAACTCCAGAGGACCTTGTTGCAATATCTTATCAAGGACGAGTCATTTCTTTGGTTACCCCAAACTTATATCATTTCAATTCACTGCAATGGGAAGAAGAGGCAAAAGTTCTTCAAAACCTTGCTATGGTGAAATACTTTTGATATGATTTCCTCAGGTCTCTTCCATAGTAACAAGACCAAAAACTCAATCAGAAACTATGGTTCTGAAGTAAGGCTTTCCTTCTTTTGTTCTGTGAATATTAATTAATACTTTCAAAGTATGGCTTAGCCTCACCTTTTGTATCCTTAGAGTAGATGGAAGACTAATAATATGTGCCTCATAAGATCGCTTTGAAGTTGTCAGGGGAGATGAAGTCTGTAGCATATTATCTTACACGTATTAGGTGCACAATGGTGAATACTAAGGAAGAGATTAAAAGTAGTCAAAATAGCCTGTATCAGATAATTATTTAAAAATATTTTGTGGAAACTGATCGTGTCCTTTTTTGTCTAGACTTTGAGACCAGGATGACTTGATATAGTGTGTGTGTGTGTGTGTGTGTGTGTGTGTGTGTTTGTGTGTGTAGGTTCACAATGAGCATTTGAACATGTTCACTTAGGGGTATATACACATGTTGAAGCCAGGAGTCAACAGTGAGTAGTAAGTATGTTACTTAGTGGCTCTCCAAGTTGGTTTTGGAGACAGGCTATTTCATTGAATCTGGGCCTTACCAATTCTTGTAAGCTGATCAGCCAGGGGACTCCAAGGGTCCAACTTCCTTTTATTGCACAGTTTTGGGACTCTAGACGTACACTCCTGCATCTGGCTTTTCAAGAAGGTGATTCGAATCTGAACTCAGGTTTTCACGTGTGTATGGCAAGCACTGCTTTGAAATCAGTATACTTTCTGATCATATATAAGGTGAAGAAGTATTGTAAGTATTTTTCCTCGTCAAAAAAGGAATAATACATAATTATGCACATCAAACCTAAATTGAAATAACATATATGATAATTATTACCCCTTGAATCCAGGATACTTTGAATTCTGCATACTCAGTGCATTCATCTTGTAAGGAGCAGCCTTTTGAGCATACTGAAGTTATTTGTAAAGTATTTTGCATGCCTATTACTTCCTTTGAAAAATATGATAAAGTTTTTAACAATGTATAATTTGTAATAATGTTAGAAGCCTTTTAAGCACCATTTATGCATAAATAACTGTCTTGAGGACAGTAGCTCTTCATGGGCTAGTTATTATCATCATCTGGATAACTAATGTAAGAAAAATTATTGAAGATTTTGTTTCTTTCAAAATCACAGCCATCAGTGTTTGGGCAGATCTACAGTCAAAGCTGTGGTTTGTTTCCCCATATAAATTTTGGAAAGATGAAATCTTTGTATTATAAACTGAATCTGGAGTAGTGCTCTGCCACTGAGATTTTATATTGCAAATCATTCTCATGATGAATGTGCTTATAAACTATATTGCATAAATAAAATATACAATAAGTTAGGCGAATCAATCCATATTTTCTCAGGCAGTCATTTTATTAGAAGGTGCTAAATTTTTCACCAGTCCCTCCCCAAAGCCTTTTTTATATATATATATTTTTCTTCCAGTGTCAGATTCTGTCACTGACACTGGAGAAAACGCCCCTGGAAAACAACTGTCCAGCCACTGGAGCTGAAGGAAAGGTGAAAACAGTTTTGTGGTTGCAGAAATGTCAGCATAGAAAAACTTCAGTAGGTCTTTTGACAATAATGACTTTCACGTGCAATGAAAGACGACAGTTCAGACATAAATTTTCAACCATATTTTTAGCTGTCCAAATGCATACTTGCTGTTGCAGCAGAGTGTTATTACAGAAGCTGCATGGTCTAGAAGTCTAAAGAGTTGGCCTTTCCCAGCTCTGATTCTGTGGCATGATTAGTAAGTATTGTGAATAGCTGGTTAGCTCGTTTGCCAAATGGAAGGTATGTCAGAAAATGGTGATGTCACCTTCAGGTCTGTGAAATAGTTCTTGACTCCATGCAATAAACTTCTCAAATATTCATGTTGGAAGGCTATCTGAGTAGTTAGTGGGAGGCATGTTAGAAAATCTTGATTTTCTGCTATATTGATGCTGGGGTCACCTATTTCATATTGAAGCTAATGTTTTGGCGCTTTCACAATGCCTGGACCACTGCAGTTGGGCATCATGGGAAAACATTTTATGTACAGTGTGTGATGAGCAGAATGTGAATTTTCTCGAGTTCCAGAGGAGGGCTTCTGTTCCTGGCATATTGTTGAGGGAGAGAGGGCCTGCTTTTCGTCCCGGCCACCCAGCTAGCTTACACCAGAAATAATCACACAGAAACTGTATTTATTTAAAGACTGCCTTGCCCATTAGCTATAACTTCTTATTGGCTAATTCTTACATCTTAATTTAACCCATTTCCATTCATCTCTGTATTGCCACCTGACTGTAGCTTACCGGCAAGATTCTAACCAGTGTCCGTCCCAGGCAGGAGCCCACGGAGTCTGCCTGACTCTGCTCTTCTTCCCAGCATTCAGTTCTCTCTAGCCCACCTACTTAAGTTCTGCCCTATCAAAAGGCCAACGCAGTTTCTTTATTCAACCAATGAAAGCAACACATAAACAGAAGGACCTCCTACACCAGCATATCTGTTCAGTTTCTACTTATGTCTGCTATCATCCCTGATATGCTGAGTCTGTCACTTGAAGAAGCAGGGTAAACAGGTTTTCTTTCCAATCTCTGAAATAGGTGTTTGTAGAACGGGTGCTTAGCTGAACTTTATAGAGTCCCTTTGATTTTCTGGCGAGAAATCTGAAGACAGCAAAGGCTGTTTGAAAACAGGCATAGTCATGTTGGACAGCCCATTCCAACTGATTCTTCATAATTTTATTTGGAACGAAAGTCGTCCAGAATATCGGTGACTGTTGCTTTCTCTTGGCAGGAGTTTTGCCCTATTCTTATTAAATTTTTGGCTAGCCTGCTCTTCTGGAATAATTCTGGTTGTTACTCTAAAGCTGATCACTGCAAGCCATCCACTGTTCTTATCAGTCTTTATTCTGGTGTTCTATTTGATCTTGTACAATAAGACACTTCTATTTCTAGAGAAGATGAATACAAGTATGACATTCTGTGTCTTGTTGTGGTAAATGAAAGTAATCAGGCCTAAAAATAATATTCACTATGTGTTCAATAATTGTTAAATCTATATAGTATGGCTTTGTTAGGTGCACATTATTAAGTTGTAGTTACTCCAATCCATTGGCAGATAAGGATAGGATATTCTTACTAATGGGCAATAAAAAAATATTAACTTGTTTCTGAAATCCTAGACTATCACATATTTTTATAAAGATGAACCAATAGACAATCTTCTATTGATTAGAACATTTTTATACCCTAAAATAGTTGTGTATATGGGAAATCCTTTGAAAACCTTTCCATTTAATTTGCTCTTAATACTCATAAATGGTCTCGGCATTTCAGCTGTGTGTCCACTGGAAAATCTGCAAGATTCCAGGCCATGGGAAACTGTGTATTGCTTAGACCCCTGCATGTAGCACTGTGCCAGGCACAATCTGGACACTCAATAATTACTCCCAGAAGTGAATTGAATTAAACTTACCACTAAAATTTTATTACTGCAAAATTGAACCAGAAGGTTCTATCGTAGCCATCTGTGTATTTCCTTAAAATGAAATTTGCAAAGAATTTTTGATATAATCAAATAAACACAGAAAATATTTAAAGAGTTAAAAAATATTTGAGGCACATCCAGACTCACAGCATGTATATCAAATTTCAGATTGATTTGATTTAAAATGGCTAAGATATAAAACCATAAAAAATGTGAGTAAATATTCTCCCTATCAAGGCTTGTTATATAATTACATGGTCCCAGAATGGTTCTTATTCATAGAAAACTATTATAAAATATGATTCTTGCAGAAAAGTTTTTGCCAGTGGAGACCTTAATATCTTAGAAATGAAGTCGTGTCTCTGAATGCTAAGCCACTTGAATAAATAATTCAATCAAATTTTCCATTAATCAGGTAAATTCAGATCATCTTAATAATGAAACATGAAAACCCTAAAATTTTTGTTACTGGGTGATTCTCAAGTAATAAAATAAAGTAAGCAATAAAAGCAGCTGAAACAATTTAGGTAATTTTTTCCCTTGTGTCATATCTGGATTAACCCACACGTGTGCCAAATCTCAGCACAGAAAGATCCATCGCTTACTGAGGAAGACAGGCCCCTGTATAAGCAAAGCTTAGTCACATATTTTGCAAACCATTTACTGCAATGACGCTCCTACAGTGGTTTGGTGTGAACTTAAAGACTAAATATGCTTCCCTTCCTTGCATTGTTGACTATGCATGTTGGGTTCTTCTGTATAAATTGATAGCTGAGTTGACTTTCTGTAGGTTTGTGATTGGAGGACAAGCTCCCATCTCGGTAGCACCAGTAGAGGCAGAAGACACACTTGGACGGAGACTACATCTCCTGTGTATGTCTTTAAGTTGTTAGCTTTCCTTCATTCCAAGAGAAGAGATTAGTACTAAACACATCCCTCTGGAATGGCAGGTCATGTAATCCACTAGCTACTATGCCTATCATTTCCTCCCCAGCACTGCCCTTACTCCAGACCTGTAATTCTCCACGCTCCAGCACAGGGTCAATGCAGTACGTGTTATTACTATCGCTTAAGAATAGCTTGTAGGAATTGGTGAAACTTGTGATTTAAACCACACATGGACGTGTAGAACCATAAGTAATGTATGGCTATGTATAATAATGGAGAGTTTGGACTTTGGCCTTGCCTGACCTAGTAACTCCAGCATCTACCATGAACTGGCATCACTGCTACCCAGAGATAAGTGTGGAAATCAGGACTAGATAGTATGCTATTTTCTTGATTTTATTTTTCAGAACATAATTGATTGTTTCTTTCTAATGCACATTAATTCTGAAGAAAATGTTTATTTTTTGGAAAAAAATAAATGTAAATATTAATGGTGAAAAAATACCAAGCAATGATATTTCCAGCACTATCCTTGGTGTCTACCATTTAAAATATTCAACGATTGTTGGGAGACATATTTTCTCTTCTTAAGAAGCTCACTCACTGTAAAGGAGAAAACATAAGCTATCTAAATTCTAGGCATGCAGGGTAGACTTGGAATCAATTCATAGAGATTTTCTTTGAGTTAGGGCAAAGCTTGTTTTCGAAGTGAGGCAGAGAAGTTTCAGCTACCCTCCTTTGGTAGCAGGCTGCTTTCCGCCCCAGAATAAAGCCAGGGGATGCATACCTTAAGGAAATACCTTCCTGGGCCAAGTCATGCTTCTTGTCAGTGTTGTGCCTTTGAAAGAGGAGGGTTTGTGGTTACTAAACTTGCAAAATTTTCTACCTTCTCTGCTGCTTTAAGAAGTTCCAGTGCCCCCAAGACAGGGTTCTGCAAGAGTTTCCGAAGTGCTAAGTTTGTGGAGATGTGAGTTAACATCTGATGTGTGAAATGCTTCTCACCTCCCTCCCACTCCCCACCCAAACACAAGCAGGCTCCTATTGAATTGGATGTGTGAACACCTAGATTTTCCACTCTGACTCAGCTTTCCATTCTCACAATTGACTAGATATATACAAGGAAAGAGAAGTAAAATTGATGATGATACATAACTGGATACGGTCAGCATGTCTTGTATGCTCCATCATGACATTTAAGGTAATGAAAACAAAACGATGGATTTTTCTCATAAACACATAGCCACAATCAAATTCCTTTGACCAGTAGCTAGCGTCACTGAGCATTGGCTGGTCATGTTATTTCATCACTGTCATGTTTTAATAGCATCTGTTTTATACTATCAATACACTGATTCTTTCATCGGCATACAACATACACTGTAAAGCAAGGGAAGTTTCAGCACTGGGAGTTTATGTAGCATTTCCCAGAGTAGCTCTTGGTAAATGACAAAAAACAGGTTTAAATATTATTGCCTCGCTCTCAGTCTGACTTGGAACCTCCACAGAGTCTCGATTTTGAGTTTGAGAATTTGAAGTAGACCTGATATATTTAAAATGAGAGGTGGTTTATCCTAAAGCCTTTAGTGAACTGTATGTAATGGCTAAGTAAAGGTATACCCATGGAAACCAGTGCTGTAATTCCAGGACTCCCCCCTTCCAATAAAGGGCAAGAGCATTTGGCATCAAATTGTTCAAGGATTGAAATGTTCACTGAAATCAGAATTACGCCCACTTTAGCATGCTGTGTCAGGCACTCAGGGCATAAGAAAAGGAAAGCAAGCTGTAGTGAATCATTTCACATTCAAAACTGAGCGGCCTTAGCCATATCTGTGGGTTGATTTCCATACGGACATTCACACAGATTAGGTGGCTCAAGTTGGGGTTGTTGTTTCACCATCGAGTTACTTAGATCTGGGGAAATGACCGTATGGCAAGATGAAACTGAAACGTTACCAGCGCATATCTAACCAACCTCATAAGCTTACTTCGGATGAATAGCGTTGGGATTGTTTGACGAGGGCAACTTAGAATTGCTCGTTGGTTCCTGGGAGGCAGCAGGTTCTCTGCTTCAGCGGCAGACTCCAGTCGGGACCCACAGACCTCCTGACTCCAGCGTTTGATGTTGCTCGCTGTTGTGGGGCTTTGGAAACTCGCATTGCCTTCCTGGCTCTGTGCGTGGTTTGGGAAAGGCAGAAAAGGGGAACTGGAGATTATCTTTGGGAAAATCTAGCTTTTATTACATCACCTAAAGTGGCACAAGCTGCTCCACTAATGAAATCGTGTTCTTGGTTTAAAAGGGCAATTGTTAGCCTGACTTTTGTGCTCACTAAAAAACATTCCCCCAATCTTGTTAAGTTATTGCTCTCATTTTGGATTTTTATAGCTGTGCAGCTTAGCAGTCCTCATTTCTTTACGTTTCATTCATTTTCCTTGTATTGATGATTAATGGAGGATGGCGAATGTTAGAGTGAGCAGGCATCAGCCATTGCAAGATCATAATTAGTTTAGCTGACGAGGGCCTCTGATAGCACTTGCATCTGGTTGGAAAAATTACCCTATAGGGAGCTGGCTGCTCACCAGGTCTTTTTAGTGATAGATTGGGAAACACCCGATGAATCAAATGCCCTTTCAATGCCAAGAAAGTGTTCCAGCCTCGAAGCCAAAATTATGTCTACAGAAAGCTTTCCATTTGAAATGTATCAGAGTACAATTATAACCATTGTATTTTTTTGGCCGGCAATACCACTCCTCTACAGTATAGACTGTAGTTAAATAAATTGCCTAAATTTTATGAATCCCTGAGATTTTGACTTATGGTGTTTGTAATATTTAATTTATAATAAAATTAGGCTGCAGTAAGACTTTTTCCACTCCGTATCTCACATGCCTATTTTATCATTAAAAGCTTTGCTTCCTAGCAAAAAGGAGAACTGAGCCACGATGTGAGCATTTTTTTCTTTGCAAGAGTATTCCATTTCCTATCCGTTCCTATTTATGCCTACACACAGCCTGACTTTTGTTTAAATGAGAAGTTCAGCAGAACCACGACTTGGTCACAGAAAAGCGACAGTATTGATTAGCAACTTTTAAATATTCTGAGCTAATCTTTGAATTTGGAGATTGTGCAATTCAGACCTCCAAAATCAACACTGTATTCAACAAAGCCTCTGGATTTCAAACTTTAAGGTCAGATTAAATAAAGAACCAGGGATGGGGCTGTGTTGTGGAACTCCAGCAGATATCTTCTAAGGGTGTCTTAATTAGTACATTAGCTTATCCTGTACTTCCAGGCAGCACGATCTAAAGAGCCTCTCAGCTTTGGAGAATAGAAGGTGTTTCTCTTTCTGATTTCAAAACCGCCAGGGACACACCAGAGTGAGCTGTCTTAGTACTTTTGTTGTATGAATGTCATGCAAAAAGGCACGAAATCTGGTTTAGTGTAAAATGGTTTCCATGATGAAATGTTTTTAATCAGTATTTGAGGGCTCAGGTACCATATTCCAAATGATTTTAAGCATATTGCCATGTGCTGTCTCTTTTGCTTTTGTTTTGACACTTTTAAAAGGTATGTTTTAGGGTTGAGCATTTAGAAGCCATCATTAAAGGCATGCAACCCAAAGTTCAAAAAGTTAAAGCTGTTTCTGTGAAAAGCCTTTGGTGTTCCACACACCTCATCCATCACTGTAGGGTTAATTATAATGAAAATCAGGGGTGCCTATTAAACACAATTGAACCTGACCTCATTATGGGCAGTGTGGTTTTAGACTGTCATTGTTGCTAGTCTAAAGACAAAACTCCTGGGTTGATTTGGTCTAACTCCCCATATCATGTGACTCACCTCTGACCTTGGATTTTTTTTCCCCTCCTGTTTCAGAGGCGAAGAGGCTCTGGTGTTTTTTGTGCCAATTGCCTGACCACAAAGACCTCTCTATGGCGAAAGAATGCAAATGGCGGATATGTGTGCAATGCATGTGGTCTCTACCAGAAACTTCACTCGGTAAGAACATACCCAGCCCTTCAAGAGATGCTTACACCAGTGAACAGGCCTTGCTAGTGGTTGATCTGTCCCCTTCAGTGGTTTGTGCTGTCTATTTTTGCAGTGTTGTCTAATACAGTCATTTTGGGTGTCTATGTGATTTATTATAAAAGGGGCTTAGAAGTTATGGGGAGATACATTTAAAATAGTTGTTAATGCTTATAAATCTTTGATTTAGAAGAGGAAAACAATTGTCCTGGGAACTTCACAAAACAGACAGTTGAACTAAGTAATGGTTAACCAAATCGGCTGGAATAAATTGAGGTAGGAAGAGAAACCTCAAAAGTTACAAACAGAAGTTAAAGAGAGAAATAGAAGCATTCTAGATAGTCACTTTCCAGTTTACCTTCTGGAATTTAAAGAGCCATTTTGGCTGTTGGAGAGCTGACCAAGCACTAGCACAGGACACTCCACATGAATCCAGGGGGTCCTGGACTGAGGTGTGTTGGGGTCCTGAGTGACAACCCAGCAGCATAGCAGAAGGGACACTCTGTGTCTGCGGTCTTCAGCTATCTTTGGCTCATGGACGTTATTTGCATTAGTTTTATTCAAACTTTTACCTTTCACTCTGTAATAAACTGTAAACTGACAGAACCCTCCATCTAAGCAGGAATTCTTAAGTTCCTGAAGTTTAGACAGTCCGTTTGCTGACAAGGACTGACTGTAAAGCAGCCACGTCCCACTTAAGAAGTAGCAATACTTTTTCCTGTGCCTGTGTGCGTTTTACTTGGCACTTTACCAGGGCTCTTAGCACAGGCTGGTGAAAAGATGTGAACTGCAGGGAATACAATTTGAGACAAAACATCTTCCCAAGTGGACACCGAAAACACTTTTTAAAGACATGCCCACTGCCAGCGATGGTGCTAATTGCAAATACTATGAGGTCCTTAGTCATTAGCATGGGGCTGGTAGAAAGACCCTCACTACCCCTTTACATAGTGTTTTAACCCTCACCATTTAAGCACAGCAACAAGCCTCTGTTTAATGAGCTTTGACATGAATGGTTTTAATTGAACTTTGGCCAATCAACAGGCCAAGAATTAATTAAATTGCTGCTCAGCCAGATTATGATAATTTAACCACTGTGAAATAAACCAAATTTTTCTAAAACTCATTTTAATATTCAGCTCTTCAGAGGCAAGATGGTCTCAGCTTTGAGGTTTTTTTCCCCCCAATTCACCATAAATTAAAATAGAAAAAAAAAGTATTTCAACACATAAAAATAGAGAACGATTATAAAATTTTAAGAATTGATTCAATTCCAAGCTTCTTTGTAGTATATAGACTAAATGCTGTGTATTTTTATGATACAAACTGATGTCCTTATAAACGTGGACTTTCTCCGCAACATAAATGTTTGTGGCATATCCAGCCCAGATAGAACGTTGGTTCGGAAACTAAAAATTGAGTCACAGTAACAAGTATGTTGTTTCTCTTTCCTTAAATCTACCTAGTAACAGCAGAAATAGTCTCTCAATGTTTCTTATTTGTAATGTCTTAATATTGAAAACATTCTCTTTTGTATTGAAGTTTGTATATTTTAGGAATGATTCACAAATTATATATTGCTATATGCAGAAATTATCGATTATGTTTTGGGAAGAAAATCAGAACATTTGAACATTTTCCTAGAATTTAGTCCATAAATATACATTGAATTATTATCCTTCCTCATTTCAGAATTAGACCCTTTAATTTTTATTATAGTCTTATTTGCAAATTGTAGTACATAATATAAACACCTGTTGAACATGTGCATGAGCACCAACCATGCGATGCCTACTCTGAACAAAAGACGTGAGCCGAGCGGAAGTCGACATTCAGTTTGAGTCAGATGTTTGAATGACAGGTCAGATATTTGTACCAAAGATGCAAAGGAATGTAGATTTTCAACACACAGCTAATGCTTCACCTGTGAACTCGTAATGAATATATAGAGGATCATCCAAACAGAAGCACCTAATTAAGGCCAAATAGTCCATGTGGTGATTACCTGACTTTTTCTTTATAGTTTTGACAACAGTCTGTCTTTGATTATATATGCTCTGATATTCATGATATATGATACATGAATATCATATATCTACTTTTGCAATTTTTTAGAAGATGTATGCATTAGTTTGCTTAAAACATCATGGCCCACTACCAGAGGTTGACTGAGTAGCTGAAAGCAACAGAAACTGATTTTTCTCACAGTTGTGGAGGCTGGACGTGTCAGCTTGATTGGAGTCTCGTGAGGGCTGTATCCTACTTAGTGACCTTCTTTGCTGTGTCTCCATGTTCTGAGGAGAGCTCATCTCTTCTTATATTTTAGAGTCTTATTGGACTAAGTCTATACCTTTTTGGCCCTATTAAATCTTTATTTCCCCTTAAAGAGACAATTGTAGATATGATCATATTAGATCTTCGATATAAGAACTGAGCTCAGGAAGAAGCATGGTTTAGTATCTAGTGCATAGCAATGCACCATTTTCTTGTTTTGTTTTTTCATTACTTCTAATACTTGCTTCCCAAACTGCTCTTTTTTTTTGACATACCTGTATATCACTCAAGAGCTTGTTATATTTTTTTAAAAAATCATTTCTTCAAACGATTTCTTTTTCCTCAAAACTTTTTCATCAGTGGTGAAAGCCCTCAAATCTACTGAATCTAAAAAAGCTACATTTAAACAATTTGTGTTTTCTGTTCCCTACTCCGCCCCTTCAAAGATGGACATTATTTAGTGAGGTTAAAACTACATTTTGGTGACTTCCTCTGATCCTGCTTAGGGTAAAGAGAAGGAAATTAGTGAGTCCATAGGATAAAAGCTGCTTTATACTTGGAAAGAATTTTAAATGCATCGAATATATTTTTTCAATGTTTCTCTTTTATGTATTGTGTGTACTCCCTACAGACGCCCAGGCCTCTCAACATCATTAAACAGAACAACGGTGAGCAGATTATTAGAAGACGAACGAGAAAGCGCCTTAACCCAGAGGCCCTTCAGGCTGAGCAGCTCAACAAGCAGCAGAGAGGAAGCAGTGAGGAACAGGTCAATGGAAGCCCCTTAGAAAGGAGGTCTGAAGATCACCTAAACGAAAGTCACCAGAGAGAGATGCCACTTCCAAGCCTAAGCAAATATGAAGCCCAGGGTTCATTGACTAAAAGCCATTCTGCTCAGCAGCCAGTCCTGGTCAGCCAAACCCTGGATATTCACAAAAGGATGCAGCCTTTGCACATTCAGATCAAGAGTCCTCAGGAAAGTACTGGAGATCCAGGAAACAGTTCATCTGTATCTGAAGGGAAAGGAAGTTCTGAGAGAGGCAGTCCCATAGAAAAATACATGAGACCTGCGAAACACCCCAACTATTCTCCGCCAGGCAGCCCTATTGAAAAGTACCAGTACCCACTTTTTGGACTTCCTTTTGTACATAATGACTTCCAGAGTGAAGCTGATTGGCTGCGGTTCTGGAGTAAATATAAGCTCTCCGTTCCTGGGAATCCACACTACTTGAGTCACGTGCCTGGCTTACCAAATCCTTGCCAAAACTATGTGCCTTATCCCACCTTCAATCTGCCTCCTCATTTTTCAGCTGTTGGATCAGACAATGACATTCCTCTTGATTTGGCGATCAAGCATTCCAGACCTGGGCCCACTGCAAACGGTGCCTCCAAGGAGAAAACAAAGGCACCACCAAATGTAAAAAGTGAAGGTCCCTTGAATGTAGTTAAAACGGAGAAAGTTGACAGAAGCACTCAAGATGAACTTTCAACAAAATGTGTGCACTGTGGCATTGTCTTTCTGGATGAAGTGATGTACGCTTTGCATATGAGTTGCCATGGTGACAGTGGACCTTTCCAGTGCAGCATATGCCAGCATCTTTGCACGGACAAATATGACTTCACAACACATATCCAGAGAGGCCTGCATAGGAACAATGCACAAGCGGAAAAAAATGGAAAACCTAAAGAGTAAAACCTTAGCACTTAGCACAATTAAATAGAAATAGGTTTTCTTGATGGGAATTCAATAGCTTGTAATGTCTTATGAAGACCTATTAAAACACTTCATAGAGCCTGCCTTATCCAACATGAAATTCCCTCTTTTTTTATATATTTCTTTCTTTTGATGAGTAGGTTACCAAGATTTTAAAATGAAACATATGGTCAGTGAGAAAGATTGGAAAATGATAAACATAAATTTAAAAAAAAGCTAGTAAGTCAAAAATATCTTGCCTAATGTATACTGTGTAATCTCTTTACAAAAGTCCATAAAATTATAGCTAATTTGTTGGTAAAGATACAAATACTGTCTAGAATTTTAAAGCATTTACATACTATCATATGAAAGCAGTATTAGGCTGGCTACTGGCCCATTCATTCAAAAGTCTGTAAAAAAAAAAAGTTTGCCTAAATTTAAAGACATCATGAAATCCCAGACAGATGAGGAGAAAAATGCATCTCCAGGGCAATGGAAAGAAAATAGCACCCTCTCAAATTAGTCTCCTCTCATTGGCCATGTTTCAGATTTACACCTCGAAATGTGAACTGTGGTTAGGCTTGTTGAGAGCAGTATGAATCGTGACAGTTGGTGGCACAATGTTTTTTTGGCCAGCCCTGCCTGTACATACACATACACACCCCTCTTTGATATTTTTTGTCCTCTAGATGTTCCAGTACTTGGTAGTCATTTTGTTTGCAGTTTAGACTCATTTTGTCCAAATATATCCATTCTTAAAATCAATGTCCTCAATGCTTATGTAGTAATTTTGTTTTAGCCATGTATTTCTTTCTTGTTTATGATGAACTGGTTTGGAATTTTTTTAAGCCTCCTGTTGGTCACTAATCTCACTTGGTACATTGTAACTAAAGGAATCCCCCTCACTTCGAAAGACTAGATGAATAGAAATGTCAGGCCATGGGTTGAATTTGTTCAGAACACATGGTATTTCTCTACAAGGTAACCTGCTGTATTTATTTATTTTCTTTTGGTTAAATATAATTTCCAAACTTTGTGGTCAGGCAGCATGCAAGGTTACATTACCACAGACTGACAGTTGGTGTATGTACCAATCAATCCCTTCATTAGATTTATACAGGTTTAGTTAAGTAGCATTAAATAGGATTCTTAGAAGTATGTCTTCATAGTACTTTTAATACTTAAGGCTTTGTAAAAAAAAATTTAAAAAAAGAAACAAACTATCCATGAAGGGAGAGCTCCTCAGCATAACTGCTCAGGGAAATAGGGCTAAATAATTGAACATTAAATAATTGGTTTAAGGTGCTGTTAGTCGAGCCTCAATGCTTGCTACAAGGATGTATGTACAAGGACTGACTTTAATAATTTGCATTATATCGTCCCAACCAGTAGTTTCTTTTTTGCCACGGAGATGTAGAAGATATTACAAGCTACTGGATGCACTGTCAGATTAACTTATTTCATTAAAGAAGTTGGGAGAACAAATAGGAAAAAAAAACTTATTTTTCTAGTAAATATTAATGTATTACATTTCAAATAATGGTGCCTGACATATTGAATAATTATTTTCTACAGTGTACGTATGCAACAAAGATATTCCATCATGCATTAGAGTCAGTTCTGGCTCTGCCTAGCTGTTTACATTTGCAAATGTAGCAAACCAGGTTATGAAGCAAACTATTTCTATTGCAGTAGGTATCTTTAGTGTGTGTGTATGTGTGTGTGTGTGCGCGCGCGTGTGCGTGTGTGTGCATTCAAGTTGGAAATGGTAACATGAAACAAAGGAAGTTCTCAGTGTAATGGTGTGGAAAACAAGAAGGAAATGAAAATATTTTTATGCCTACTTAGGATACAAGGGTAGCACTATTCATTCCAAGTACTTTTTTTTTAATTTTAAGCTCTTAACTCCCCTTGTTATGCTTAAGATGATAAACATATATCCTCTTTTTATTGCTTTGTCTATGTTTCAGATGAAACATTTTGGAAATCATTTTGAGAAGTGTTGCTGGAATCTGCAGCACCGATGTTTTTATTGCATTCTATAGCCGCATTTGCACTCCATTTTTCCATTAATTCGCAGTGGCTTTGTGTTGTTCTGTTTTGTCGGGTTTTGCTTCTCTCTCACAATGCGGGAGTCTCATTGCTTAGAGTTGGATGGCAGGTAGAGCTAACCAGTCCATGACTGTTGGAGTGGATGAAGTTAAAATTTCCTTTCTGATGTTGTGTTCTCATCTTCATTCTTGCTTTTTTTTTTTTTTTTGGTTTGTTTTCATGTTTAAAAAAAAGGAAAAAAGGAAAAAAAGAAGATGGCGAGAAAGAGAATCAGGACTAAGCCCTCTGCTCTGGTTTCATTTTTTTAAAGGACCCTATTCTGATCTCACCTGTCTGTGGCATAGCTCTAATATTCACAAGAACTGCAATAAAGAGGTGAAGTGAGGAGCTTTGACGTTCAACTGACTTGATATCATTTATCTTCTTTGGGAGTTGTGGTGGATGCATCTCAGAATAGAGAGGCCTATCTGAGAGGTGACAGAGATCTAAAAAGGAGATTTCCCAAACAACAATATTTAATTTCCTTAAGAAAAAGAATATTAAAGTGCACTGTACCAATCCTCAAGGCTCATTATATGTGGAGTGGCCAAATCAGCAACACACCAGAAATTTGGTCAACTTGGGCAATATTGCACATGACATCTTTGATATCCTTATGCAATCTCTTCAGCGTGGTAGTCAGAAGTCGAATTTTGTTGTCGGCATGTATGCCTTTGGTGTTCATTCCATTATTTTTTCCTCAGTCAGACTTAGTAGCAATGACTAGCATTGGAAAATACATATCACTGTGCTTGGAATATTTATGGTCAGTCTACTTTCAGTAAATGGTTTTTGAATAGCATTGGTATGTTAGATCTTATTCCGTATTCCTTTATTATTAATTATTTTATTTTCATGTTTGTTTATGTTATGCATATTTTGGTAGAGAAAAGTTGGGGCTTAAAAAAAAGATGGAAGTTTATAATAACACTAAAATACTCCTTATTTTTTGATGACCTAAAGTTTTGAGTCCATGTCTCTTAAGTGTATTAGAAAAAAATGGCTTTTATTTTTAAAGGCATTTGAATTCTTTTGTCTTAAATTGTGAAGGATTTTAAGTGAGCTATTTAGGTACTTAACCTTTTTTGAAGGACTTTCAAGATGATGTTGGAACTCTTCTCTCTTGGAGAAGTCTTCACGGATGGACCATCTAAAGCAGTATGCCATTTCAGACCTGCGGTTCTTTTCAAATTATTTGTTGATTCTAAATTGAGCTTTGGCTCCCACATTGGGCCAGAGCCAGTTCATGCACACTCTTCCTTTTCTTACCTTTCTCTCATCTTCACTCACCCCTCTGAGAGTACTGTTGTTTGGGATATAAATCCATAAAGAGCCAGCCCACCTTGGAAGATTGTGGATTGAGAGAGACACTACATGCCTCTAAGTACATGAGAAAGGGATGGGGCTCACACATGTTAACATACCCTCTCTGGTGTTCAAATGGCACAGAGTTGCCCAGTTCTCTCTACATGTCATATTGAGATTTTTTTTGTTTCGTTTTGTTTTGTTAAATCCACTTTTAAGATAGTGATGTTCTGTTCTAAACTGTTCTCTTTTAGTAAAGGTAGATTTTAGGAAACAAGCATGGGTATTCTGTCCTAAGGTAGTAGTGAGAAGAAGGAAGCAGCAATTATCTTCAAGAACTTTTTGTGGAAGCCTGTGGTAGCACATCCTGTTTGTGATTGCACATGTGCATACGATCTATTATGATTTAATGCAAATACAGCTCCAAAAACATTAAAATGTATATATATACATATATATTTTAAATGCCTGGGGAAATGTTTTTCTTAATAAATTGAAGATGATCCATATTGATATCAAAATAATTATTACCCTCTTGCCATGTGGCTGCAAACATCACAAAGTGACCTGTCATAAGACTCATATACTCCCTGCCTACTTAGTTAACAAATAGTAACACCTTTCTAGAAAGTGGGGACATCTGCCTTCTGGAGGTAGAACCATGGACTGACTCTGCTGGTAGTTTGGTGGCCATGCTGCCTCTGGGCCAAATGCCAGCCTCTTGCCCATAGTTGTGCTGGATTACACTACCTGCCTTTGGGATGAGGATCACGGCAATATAAAACCACATGGCATTTTTTGGTTAGCTGGTAGGTGAAGACTTGCTGGCTTCATTAGACAAGGAGAGCTGAGGAACTGTACAACCCTGGATATGAAACAAAATATACTAACCAAAGGGAGGTTCTGTTAGGTGGACCAGGCCCCTGCGTATCAACTAAGAGTGGTTAGAAACAGACCTACGGAGAGCAGCGTTCTCATAGATTTGGCCAAGGGCAAGAGACACTAGCTTCTCTGTAGAGTGCTGACTTTGGTTGTCAGTTGCTGGTACATGGTGTTCTCATGTGTTTCTGATCACGGTGCCGCAGTTTCTAAAGTGTTTCCACTTATTCACAGTCAATGGACCCTCTGGAGGATGCTAGGGCAGAAATATGCCAAGGCAGGGATGAAGGCAATGTGAAAATCAGCAGTAATCTACACACAGAAATGGAGAAAGTATGCTCACATGTTCTCTTGAAAAGCATCTTTCTTTTGAAAGAGAAATTAGTGTGGGAGGCTTACACTGTCTTGCACCAGAGCAAAGCAAGAGTGACTACCATATAAAGAATGTTTAACCTTCCTCAGACCCACAAGTCCCAAAACTGGATCCTGGTTTTACCCTGTTATTTCTTCAATACAATGACTGCGAAATATCACTCTTTCTTTCTGTGCCTCAGGTTCCTCAGCTGTAAAATGGAAAAGTATATTAATAATAATAATATTAATATTAGAAATAATAATGGTAATGTAGTACTTGTTTGTAAAGCACTTTGAGATCCTTGGTTGGAGGGCACCACAGGAGTGTCAAGTATTATTATGTGGCCAAGGGGGTTATTTAAAGCTCTGGTTCCCGAGGGCCAAGAAAGTTTGGCATCACTTTTATTAAAGATGAGCTGTAAATATCTTAACTAAGCAGCCTATAGTGTTGGCTATGAAGAGGCAAGGCTATAACATGGCTGATAAGACCATAGTTTCTTAATGGCTACCAATAAGGCACGTGTCACAATAACAAATGCTGAATTCTTTAGGGTCTAATATTTGACAACATGATTGATCTGGGGGTGGGTTGGGAACGGAAAACATCTCAAAATGCCAATGTAAAACTAACAGCAATATTCACCAGCAGAAAATGTCTTTCATATGGAATGATTTCATGTTGATAAGAAAAAACATTCAATTTGTAGTCCTGATTTGAACATCAGACTGTGGGATATAGTAGTTCTGTTCTTACAACACATGGAATTTTTTCATTTTATTTCATTTTGTTTTCATAGTGCATGTTCATTTCTACTCACGACATGTTCTTGGTGTATTTCTTATGCAAACAATCTTCAGGCAGCAAAGATGTCTGTTACATCTAAACTTGAATAATAAAGTTTTACCACCAGTTATCCTTGACGGCTTTGGTATGGTTTATATGGCTTTACTTTCATCCGTGTGGCAATAGGAGCTACAGAACATTGTAACATATAGAAGGGCTCTGAAACTAAATGTTGGCACTGAAACCAGGTCACCATTAAAAAATGTTGTAAGATCTATTAAATTGATTTCTCGCAACTTGTTTTTTTTTTTCTTTAACCAATATATTATAGATAGATTTTCTGCTAAAAAAATTATACTAGATTTTTAGGAAGATGAATAATACTTTTTGTTTATTTCAAAGACTTATTGAGTACCGGGCTTTGAGTGTTGAGTATTGATCAGCCGATAATTATCTTTCAGTTCCTACCTACTCCTTTTAGAGAAATATAACTTTGTTTCCACTCAGTAAGTCCATGTGCATGTGATGGGAAGATTCTGATAAATATCTCAAAATTAAATTAATACTTTAAAACTCTGTTTGCTTATAGTAGCATTCATCAGAGAAGATTCCCCGAAGGGCAATTTTGAAAGAGGAGAGGGAGGCGAAATCCAGATAAGGGAAGGATGTGGCAAGACTCACCAAGGTTTTTAACCAGAAAGAAAGTCACTGCGAAGTGGGTCCTAAAATAAATAAATAACTGACTGCAGCAGGAGATGAGTTTCAGAGTAATTAGTATCTGCGTTCCTTGTGCAATCTTCATTGCTCATCTTGGTGGACTCAAATTAAAGAACAAACCTTTCATGCAGTTTTATTTTTTCGTCTCCTTCATTCTTTCCCTGGTCTTTTGTTTTGGAAACAACAGGAGAGTCTCTCTGAGGGGCTTTCCTGGGGGTTAACAGTCTGTTTCACAGCTGTTGGCAGTCTTCTCTAGATAAGTGCAGGAACCGCACTTAAAGCCATTTCTTCTCCTTATATGGAACTTGATTCTTCCTTGAGGGAACACTTTTCAGATAAAATTGAAAGCGCTGTGTTCTCACCAGGATGGTCAGAATCCTGAAGAGGAATCTGTAGCCCTCTGCTCTTCACCATTGTTTGAATATAGAGAAGTAGCAGTGTCCATATTATCTACCACCTCAGTGACCCCTAGTTTCCAGTCACGGAGGTGCGGTGGGGTTAGAAGGAGCAAAGAAGGAATAAGACTCCTCTGATAAAAGCAGTGGCAGAGTGAGACAGTGAATGGAGAGTGCCTTTCTGGGGATAAAGGAACTCTTTTTCCTGACTTTAACATTGCCTTAAGGAAGCGTGTTAACTTGAGTTCCCAGTTATTCGATATTCAAGAAAAATCGGACAAAGGAAATTTTACATAAAAACTCCTAATTTGTTTAAATGTCAGTAGCAATATTTTTCTCTTATACTTGAAGCCAAACTAAACACATGCTCAGAATACATTCCATCCCTAGGTTGCCAGAGTGGGATTTCTGGAGCCTGAACCACAGTGAACTCTGATAACTGGCAGGGATGAAGTTGGAGAAAGAGTGGGGCTCGCTGCGGCTCTCATCGTAGGTTATGTCCCAGGTACCAGTGAATCAGAAGCTCCATCAGGAAACTCAAAAAGACCTGTGGCTGCAAGCACCTGCCCAATCCCTCCCCTAGACTGGATGATGAGGAAAAAATACACAGAAGACAAATAAGTCCTGGCTCTTGAAGACTTATTCTCCAGACCTCTTTATACTTCTGCTCTCTGTCTGTCTACCTGTCTGTGTTTATAACACTGTGGTATGAATTCATTTCCATTATCATTTACGGAAGTGTCAAAAATAGACAAAGAAGTCATGCCCAGAGATGCCCAAGATGTCCTCATACCCTTTCCCCGTCAAATTTTATAATGAAAGGCACAAGACTGGTAAAACAAAACCGAACACCAAAATGGGATATTTCATGTTATATTTATCACATAAGTAATTAAAAGTGGTTTATTGCTAAACAAAACTACTTGCTGTGAAACATGATGTACTGTTTTGCCACAGTGTTTAACTGGGATATCTACACTCAAAGATCATCATCAATAAATGTTATAGTGTTTCAGTGGAATATATTGCATGAAACAACTGGTTCTCCCAATATCCTGTACTTCAAATAAATAATAAAGCACAAGCTAGTGTAGGTTATAAAAAAGAAAACGTAATAGAAGCTCCTAAAATTATTTTCATGCAAGAGAACAAACTCACGGCTACCGATGCTTTTTAAAGCAAAAGAGAGCACGCCGAAGTGGGCTGGTATCTTAGAGGCTATTGGCTGAAGGAGCAGAATGTGCTCCTACAGCAACCTCCCCCCACTGGGCAGTGGCAGCTTCAAGTCTGAGGCCGGCATGTTATACAGAGTAAGTTCCAGGACAGTCAGCTACACAGAGAAACCTTGTCTCGTAAAACCAAATAAGAAAATAAAACAACAACAATAGAAAAAAACAGACCCGACATACTTATTTTGATGAATTGGATGTAAATGTTATTTCTAATTCTCTTAATCATATTTTTAAATTAGTATTCACTTTTGTTATACCAATAAAAACCACAGGGCATATAGCAGCTTTGTAATAGCTTCATATATGTTATAGAAAAATGCACCACCACCCAAATACATGATTTCATTGCCCTTTTTGTTTTTGTTTTTTTTTTGAGACAAGGTTTCTCTATGTAGCTTTAGAGCCTATCCTGGAACTCCCTCTGTAGATCAGGCTGGCCTTGAACTCAGAGATCCACCAGCATCTTCCTCCTGAGTGCTAGCATTAAGAGTGTTTGCTGCCAACACTGAGCTGTTTTTGATGGTTTTGGTTTGATGAGCCCTGACTATGAACTTTGAACTTGAAAAGAGCAGTAGAATACGGACACACATTCTCACACACACATGCATGTACACACACACACACGGACAGTGTTAAGATGTGGTGCATCTTTTCTACTCCCACAAAGGTAAAATTAAGTGTACAGCTTTTGCACTATACATCTTCACCTATGTGTCCTGAAGCTTGGTCTTCATCATACCTTTTAATATTCCTGAACAACAAAAAGTCATCCTTATAAGAAAATTTTGTTGAAAATTTTTAAATTACTGTTATTACTGTTGGACTGTTATGCCTTTTTAAATGAAAAAATATTGTATTAAATAGAAAGGTTTTCGTGCTGTTTAACAGGAGCAGTAATCCCCAAGGAACGCTGACACACAATGTTTTACCTCCCATAGTTAATAAAGTGCAGACAAAACTTGAAAACATAAGGGAATTTCATAGAGTTCACACAAGTTTGAAAACAAAATTGCTTAGGTTTTCATGTTATGCTTCTTCAAATTATACTTCTAGTATGAACGCCAACATAAAATTATGGAAAGTCTCAACGTCAGTAGTGACAAATGCTTTCCACTATTATGAAACACAATTACAGTAGGTATTGTTACCCTGGTGCCCAGTGGTAACAAATGAGACTTAGGGGTTCTCAAATATAGTGGAAATTCTTCTTTTTTCCTTCTTAGGAATTGGTGCCAGCTGGTCGTGATTTCCATGACAGCCTCATATTTTTAAAACTACATGTCAGCTTTGCCTCCAGTTAATGTTGTCCACAAGGAAAACATAGGGGTCCTATGTCAAGTGATGTCTTTGAGCCCTAGGCCAGTACATTCCCTTCTAAACACCTGATTAACATTTTATGGTTCAAAAGGAAATGGGTTGTCATTTAGCTTTGAAGACATTTAATTCTTGTTAATGGAGTGTTTGGGGAAGGTATTTTAGATATTGTTTTATTAAAATGTGTCGTAGACATAACTTCCAAGAGTACACTGTTTACTACATATCAATGACCTGAATACATGTATCCACAGCCAACTGACTAATTTGAAAGCAGACCATTTTGTTCTAACCAAGACAACAACATGTCCACCTCTCTAACTATACACATGAGCTGAAGCCTAGAAGTCACTGACACTTAACTTCCCTAGATCTTGCCTCAGACAATTTAACCTGGAAAACAAACACTAACATATCTGACAATTGACAGGAACTGAAATTCCATGACAAATGCCGACAGGAAACTTGCTCTGTCAGCCTTAAACTTAGCTACAGGATCTCATTTTCACAAAAATGAATATACCCAAGGAATGAGGGCTATTTGTACACAACGATGTCCAGTATGGTTTCAGAAAATAAATCACTTAAAGTTAGATTAATAAAAATCCGCATGATATAAATATTAAGGTATTAGAATATTCTTTAGATTTTTCTTTTCTATGGGGGAAATAATGAAAAATAATGAGAAAAGGGAAAACCACAATCTTAGAAATTGTTTTAATATGTTGATTTCTAATTTGAAGAAGAACCTTATTGTTTCATGTATATGCCTCACAACACACATTTCCGAACACTACCAATGAATGCTTAGAATCCAGTCAGCCACTAGAGAGGTTGTTCATCTTCGTGTTTTGATTTGGTTTGGTTTGGTTTTTCAAGATAGGGATTCTCTGTGTAACAATCCTGGATATACTGGAACTTGATTTGTAAACTAAGCTTGTTTTGAACTCAGAGACATCTACCTACCTCTGCTTCCCAAATTCTGGGTTTAAATACATGAGCCACCACTGCCTGGCCTCATTTTCCTGTTATAATCTTACTTTTCCCTTTAAAAGTCCTTAATTTATATAATATTACTAGAAATTAATACATGGTGAGATTTTTCATTATTGCCAAGTAAATTTACGTGTTTTTATCCCTTTTATTTTACTAAAAGTAAAACAAATTTTATAGTAAAAGATACTATCTATGTCCTCATTAAACTAAATATCTAAGTCTGGAGACCATAGCTCATGTTCAGACTTTAGTTTGGGGCTTTCCAATGTCTTCCAAGTTGGTTAAATCAACTTGACCTCAGCCGTAAAGATTTCTACAAATTGTATGGAGCAAACATAATTTACTCAGATATGGACTACTTATGCATAATGTACTATTATAAAGTTCTTAGTATAATGGATTTAGTGTATTCAATTTCCCATTGCCACACACAGAAAACTCTGAAAGCCTACTAAGCAATAATGAACATAGTATTTCAGTTATTTCCCATATATATATGTTGCACTTCTTTCAGGCAAACTACATTTTGTAACATGTCAGTGTCCTATGGGCAACTTCTTAAATATTTAAAGTGATTATTATATTCTCTGACCCTATAAAGTGACCCTTAAAATAAAGTAAACCTTAAATCGTACTTAGCACAACACCGAAAGTCAAACAGTCATCATTTTTTGTATTTTTATATTTGCTAATCATTTCTTAATAAAACATAGATTCTTAGATGAATCTGAAACAAATGTTAAAGTGTTTTATCTTTCCACAGTATATGCATTCTGAAAATGAAAGTTACTTTCGTCAGCCCTATTACGAGTTACTGTTATATAAAGCAGCACCAATGTACTTTTTTATGAAACACAATGAGCAATTTTTTCCCAAGCCTATAATTGAAATCAAATTCACCACAATATAAATATCAGATAACTCAAAGAAGAAACCTACTTCCAGTTTGTACTGAGTAAGAAATGCCACAATAAGGAAAAACACAAAGATTAAAAACAGGAGTACACAAAGTACATTTATGAGGAAGCATAAACATATCATTTTTGCATTTCAAAATGAATGAGGTCTCCTGAAAGTCTCTAAAGTCCAGACAAAACTTTTCCACTTCCACTCAAGAATTTTATCAATTGTTATGGCTTCCTTCTTTCCTAAAGCACAGAAAAGCAGATCAGAAACTCCCAGCAAGTGGAAGATCTTTACAAGATTTCTGTTTAGGGACGCATAGCAATGCGACACTACTACTCAGCAGTATACAAGTCCACTTGTCAGAATTTAAGTTACAAACGGAAGCTACAGATGCTAATTGCAGATTCAATTATCTCCCAGCTACTTACTTCTAATGCAGAGAACATTTATTTACTGATAAGAAAAGGGCAAGGAAGGAAAGAGAAACATATATTGAAGCAAATTTGTGATGTTACATCAGGAAAGATGGCTCTTCCTTTTCTGTTTTAAATTTCTGTCATCATGTCCAATTGTAATGAAGATTCCTAAATACCTTTTTTAGTCAAAAAATTTTTGGTACTACCACCCCCAAAGTCACAGAAGCAACATTTGATAATTATCTTAGGATACAGTTTTCAGGAATTTCAGTTTTCAGTATTAAGTACTCATTGAAACCATTTTATAGCCACAAAATATTTATTGTTTAGATCATGAAGTCCCAACTACAACATCTGCTCCTAAAATGTCCATAGGAAAAAGTACCTAACCCAAGTTTGCTCACCCTGTATTGTTACTTTTATTATGACCTCCAATATTTCTTGGTTGAAATCTTAGTTTGAAAGAAGTATGGGAAGGTCAGATGCTTGGCATGTGTTTGGGTCACCAGAGTTGTACCTGCAAATGGGACCAGTTAGTTTATAAGACCTCAGAGTTCTACTTTGTGTCATTCGCTCAGTGTGATGATATAGAAAACAGATATCCAGGAACCATGGTGTGGTTCTTATCAGAAACTGAAGTTGTCAGTGTCTTGATATTTAACATCCTGCCTTATCAGAAACTGAGATTGTCAGTGTGAGCTGTGAGCAACAACTTATTGCCATTAATAACCTGGTCCACAGTACATTCTGATAACAACACAAAGACATGGACATAAAGGTTGCTTTAGAATCAACAAATGTCCAGGAATGAATTTTTAACCAAAGTCTCCTGCGATATAGCCCCGTGGTTTGGATATGGACAGTAGCAAAATTTTTGACAAATTTCCACCTTTATTAATAGGTAAATATTTTCTATTTGTCAGGTTTCTATGATTGGCATCCAAAATGTATTGATCATTTATGTTATGGGAAATGTCTATCATCCCTTTCAAGATGCATAGCCATAGCTGACAGCCTTATGATAAAACTTAGGCACTACGGCACTCTTAGCCTTTCTACCAACCTCATGACCAGACTCTGTACTAGCTCTGCTCATTTTACTCCATATAAACTATGTAATCTGCAACCTATTATTATCCTTCCCTATGCCTGCCCTGGTTGTGGCATCTTTCCTCAGGAACAAGCCCATAACTTACAAATATGGCCTCCTACTTGTATATCATTCCCACACAATTACTAACATGCAATACAAATTCATTATTGACCTTCATTAAGCCTTTTGTGCTGATTGACCACCTTATAGAATAGAATGGAGGTGGTTTGCATTATAGAGCTTCCAATGGGCTTCCAACTTCCCCGTAAACTCTGACAGTTTCTTTCCTCCTCCTCCTCTTCTTTTTTGTTTTTGTTTTTTGTTGTTTTTATATTTTTTCTTGGTTTTCGGCTTTTCCAGGCAAGGTGTGCCCCTGGTTGTCCTGGAACTCACTCTGTTACCAGACTAACCTTAAACTCACAGAGATCTGCCTGCCTCTGCCTCCAGACTGCTGGGATTAAAGATATGTGCTGCCACTACCTGTCTCCTAGATAGCTTCTGTTCCTTGGTTAAAAACCAAACAATTTCTAATAATACAAGCCGTACTTATGATATTAACAATCTCTTGTTAGTCCAGCATTTCCCTTGATTTTGAATGTTTGCCCTTCCTACACTTATTTGCCTATCTTTCTAATCATCAAGATTCCTATCTGAAATTATCTCTTTGAATGACTTCCCTGAACAGAGGCCTGAAATTCTTCTCTGGAGCATGCTTATCTTGAAACATCATTTTGAAGTAGCCTGACTCTCTACATGAACCATAACTGAAATATGGGAATAAGATGAGCCCTTTCTTTCCTTTTCTTTCTGTGCCCCCTTCCCTTCCCCTTCCCTTCTTCTGTACTTTCTTCCCCAGGTTCATTTCCTTCCCTAGGCTCACTTCCTTCCCTCTCCTCTCCTCTCTCCTCCTCACTTCCTTCCCTCTCCTCCCCTCTCCCCTCCTCCCTTCTCCTCTCCTTTTCTGTCCCTTCCTCTCCTCTCCTTTTCTCTTCTCTCCTTCCCTCTTTTCTTCTCTTCTCCTCTCCCACCCTCTTCCTTTCCCTCTCTTGCCTCTTCACATTTCCTTTTCCTCTCTCCTTTCTCCTCTCCTTCACTTTCCTTTACATCTGTTCTATCATTTAAATTAAATAATGACATGCATCTAATTGCTAATATATCATACAGCATAGCCCAAGTCTCTTCCTGAGAGCACTGACCTATCACATTGCTCTCCCTACAGCATAAGTACACCCAACCACCTCTTAATATCACTGCTTGTCCTTTGATTCTGTGGTTAAAAGCTCAGGATTTTAATTATAAACACATATAGTCATGTAAATTAATGCTATCAGCATTAAAAGGATCATTGAAGATATATTAGTTTTTGTAATTTCTTAAATTATTTCTTTTGGCAAACCCAGTAAAATCACTTTATATCATAATAATAAGTCCCTGGCTCTGTATCCAGCTGAAACATGCTTCTCTCTATGGACCTTGTAAACCACTGTGGAAAATTGATTACTCTTTATTTGATCTCAGGTTTACAGAGGCAGGGTATTCATGTACTTCTAGACACTATTGGTGGTTTTATGGAAGAAGAAGAAAAGAAAGGCTGTGCATAACTTTCAGATTTCAACCTTCATTTCAGTGTTTTTAAATTTATCTGACAAGGTAATTATCCCAGAAATTGTCTTAACTAAATGATTTGTGAAACTGTGATTGTCCCATTAACGTGACAGAGTACTCAATCAGGAGAGAAAAATGGTTCTCCAAGGTTTGGCCCTATTAAATAGGTTCTTTATATTATTACCCAGTCACATTTTGAATGGACACAGCTGTGTGTTTCTGTATGTCAGCAAATCTGTCCCAGGCTGGAGATGGCTAACACCAGGGAAGAGCATTGTAGTAGCCTACTGAGAGTCCAGTCCTCCAGCAGACTGAGTGTTGCTTACGGGTAGGTGAACATGTGTTCAGCTGTTCACATTCGATCCCAGTTTCCTGTATCTAAATGAAGATTGATAGATTGATCCATTCTGTAGGTTTTCATTAAGGCACAGGAAATACCTCCCAGTCCTAACTTTATGAAGCAGTAGAGAATTTTCCTTGGTTGGCACTGCATAGTCATTCACAGAAGTCAGAGGCTGGGGTTTCTGCTCTTGCTTAAGGACTTAAACACTGTGGTCATTACCTAGAATATTAACAGTCACCATGCTTTGCGGTTGAAATGGGAAATGTTGGTAAAAGCTCCCTCCGATGTTGAAACTTTGGTCTAATGTCTTTACACTATTAAGTCGTAGTTTGACAATGAGGATGTCATTTTATCAATAGATGATCTATCCATGAGTTTATGGTGAATGGACTACAAGGGGAAAAAATCTAGTTGGAAGAAGTAGGTTACATAAGACATGACTTTGAAGGCAGTCTCTCTCTCTCTGTCTCTCTCTCCCTCTCTTCCTCCCTCTTCCCCTCTCCCTCCCTCCCTCCTTCCCCCTCTCTCCTCTGTGTGTACGTGTGTGTGTGCGCGCACATGCACACTTGTGTGTGTATATCTATCTGTCTCTATCTCTGTCCTTTTCTCTTTTCTATGAGATTTAAAGATTTGTTCTGTGACACGCATTACACACTTGTAGCATGCATTCTCCTTTACCACAGGCCTAGAATTTCCAGAACCAAGTGACCATAGGTGAAACATCTAAAACCATGAGCCTATGAAGCTTCCCCACCCATATTTTTTATTTGAAAATGGAAGGATACTAGTAAGATGTAATTACTTCTTGCAGAATAATAACCATTTATTTGTTTATTTGTACATTTAATAAGTATTTATTGAGGATACTTTTTTTGGTTTATTGAGGCAAGATTTCTTTGTAGCTTTGGAGCATGTCTGGGAACTAGTTCTTGTAGACCAGGCTGGCCTCAAACTCACAGAGATCTGCCTGCCTCTGCCTTCTGAGTGCTAGATTTAAAGGTGTGAGCCACCACCTCCCAGCTTATGGAGGATTTCTTATATAGAGAGACTGTATTATCTTCAGATATAGTACATATTCTAAAAGATGCCTACTGTCTTTATGGATGATTTAATGATGTTAAATGTATTGTCTGTCAATAGTCACTTATCATTGGGATAAATATCACATAAAGGTGATAAGATTAATAAGAAATGTTGCTATAGTTTATAAATCCTTAAAAACTACATCAAAGTACTCATCTATCATGCAGACAGTAGGGTGAAAATCAGAGACTCTTATGGTATAAGCCTAGTTGATGCTCAAGGAATACAGAAATATGTTGGTAAATTACAATTCACAAGTATGAAAGGAGATTTTATTATACTGGTGTATTAGGATTGCTATTCCTGTGATGAAGTACCATGACCAAAAGCTACTTAGGGAGAAAAGGGCTTATTTGGCTTACATTTATACATCACTGTACCTCATTGAGGGAAGTCAGCCAGGAACCCAAATAATGTAATGAGTATTTCTCTGTCCTACCAGCCAGCTCCCAATTAATGACATGGAGACTTCTTATTAATTGAGAAACCTCAGCTTATAGCTTAGGCTTGTTCCTAACTAGCTCTCATAACTTAATTTAAACCATTTATATTAAGCTACATTTTATCTTGTGGTGTTATCTCTTCCATCTTGTACCTCCTGTTTCCTCTCTGTTGTCTCCTGGTATCTACTGTGTTCATAGAGTCCTCCTACTTTTCCTTTCTCTCCCTGGAAGTCCAACCTCTACCTCTTGCCTACCTATTGGCTGTCCAGCATTTTATTACACCAAGAACAGCAATACCCAGTTTAAAAATATCCCATAACAAAATAAGGCAGGGACCTAGAGGCAGGAACTGATACAGAAGACAGGAACTGCTGCAGTACTATTTACTGGCTTTCTTAATCTGCCCACTTACAGAACCAAGGACTATCATATTATGGATGACATCACTGATACATAATGGGTTGGGTCCTTCCCCATCAACCATCAGCTTAAAAAAAATGTTCCACAGTCTTGCCCACACCTTATGGAAACACTTTCTTGATTGAGGTTACCTCTTCTCAGAGGCCTTCAGGTTTGTGTCAAGTTGACACAAAACTATCTAGCACAACGGGCTTACATGGTAGAAGCTAGGTTGCCCCTAAGTGGCTTTCTGCATGCTGGAGAAGCTGATATCTAGGTTGCCGCTCAAGCAAAGAGACTGTATAACATGAGGGCCTGCTTGTTGGGGTTTCTGTCTACCAGGTTCCCCAGCCATTTAGTCCCAGAGAAAAATCACACAGAGAGTCTACATTAGATATAAACTGATTGGCCCATTAGCTCAGGCTTCATATTAGCTCTTATACCTTATATTAACCCATTACTCTTATGTATGTTTGCAACATGGCTCAGTACCTGTTTCAGTGGGGCAGGTCACATCCTGCTTCTTCAGTGTCTGGACAGGACTCCAGAAAGAGCTTCCTTCTTCCCAGAATACTCCTGTTCTCATTGCCCCAGCTCTACTTCCTGTCTGGTTTTCCCGCCTATACTTCCTGCCTGGCTATCAGCCAATCAGCGTTTATTTAAAATATAATTGACAGAATATAGAATTGTCCCGCACCAAGACTGGATGCTTCAGAAGTGCAAATTTGGTGCTATAGGCCTGGAGGACTCCTGGAGAGATATGGCCTTCTGTCTATGTTGGAGGGCTAAAAAAAAAAAGACTTTGGTTTTATTTCAGCAAAGGATGGTGGCAGAAGCAGTGACAGCTACAATAGAATAGATGCACACACTGGCAACGGTGATAAGACAAAGCAACACTAGTCTCCCTCTCACCTCTTTACATCTCTGCATCCACTGTCACGTCAACAGATAATTCTTATTGTAAGTGTCCTTGCATACATGCCCTGAATTATGCCTTCTGTGATAATTTCAAATCTATCAAGATAACCATCACATCTCTCATATATGTAGGCTTATAAGAGACTGGTGATTAAGAAGTGAATGATCCTGGTAGGCCATATCAAGAAACGCCCAATGCCATACTCTGGTGTGGGACAATGGTCTGTATTCTGTCAATTATATTTTAAATAAATGCTGTCAATTATATTTTAAATAAATGCTGGCAAGTAGCCAGGCAGGAAGTATAGGCAGGACAACCAGACAAAAAATAGAGGAGGATCAAGGATAACAGGAGAATTCTGGGAAGAGGATACAGTCCTTTACCCAGCTGCAGGGGAAGCAAGATGTGACTGCCTCGCTGATAAAGGTACCGAGACATGTGGCTAAATACACTAGAATAATGGGCTAATATAAGTTATACGAATTAATAAGAAGCCTGAGCTAATGGGCCGATCAGTTTATAACTAATGTAGACCTCTGTGTGATTTTTTTGGGAATTAACAACTGCAGGGAGCAGGCAGGACAGAAAATCTGACAACAAGCAGGCCCTCATGTTGCAATACTCAGTAAAATGACACTGACAAAGGGTTTAAACACTAAACTGTGACTTCATCACATTTACATCTTAAACCAATGAATGGGACTTGAGAGAGGGAGGAATCCAGTTGAGGCTCTATTATAATAAAAACCAAGTGAGATGTATTTCAGAAATGCAAGGGTGAAGTGAATCACTATAAAAAAAAACCTTTGTAATGTACTAGGGCAAAAGAATATAGGGCAAGTGCTGTATGAATTATAGATAGCAAAAATAGCATTTGACAAGATTTTAACATATTTTTATACTATTTTTCTTTCTTTTTAAAACAATTTTATTGTGCATACCAATCCCAGTTCACTCTCCCTCCTGTCCTCCCACTCCCTTCACCTTCTCCCCACCCTAACCCCATCCACTCCTCGAAGAGGGAGAATAAAAACATTCAGCATCCTTGAAAAATAACTAGAAATCCCATGATGGACATTTATGACAAAAATCACAGTTATTTGATGTGGAAATTCCCTCTGTATGCTGTGATTACCATTGGTTAATAAAGGAACTGCTTTGGGCCTATAGCAGAGCCAGAGGGGAACAGAGATAGGTGGGGAAAACTAAACTGAATGCTGAGAAAAAGAAGGGCAGAGTCAGAGAGAAGTCATGTAGCCCACTGGAGATAGATGCCGGAACTTTTCCCGGTAAGCCACAGCTACGTGGCACTACACAGATTAATAGAAATGGGTTAAATTAATATGTACAAGTTAGTCAATAAGAATCTAGAGCTAATGGGCCAAGCAGTGATTTAATTAATACAGGTCTGTGTTATTATTTCAGGGCTAAGCAGCCGGGAACCAACAAGCAGCCTCTTCCAACAGTTACTATTATACCTAATGATTTTAAGTATATTTATTCTTGCCTCTCTCTGTCCATCTCTTCCTTCACTTATCCCCTCCCTCTTTGCCCCTATGTATCATTCTCTCTCCTCCCTCCTTCCATCCCTCCTTCCTACCCCCCTCTTTACTCTTCTTCTCCATTTTAGTTTTTAAAACATCTTTATTATGTTGCTATGACTAGTTTGGAACTTTTGTCTTTCACCTATTCCAAATGAGAGAATAAGTGGTTTCCCCTTCATACCAAGAAGAAGTTTATGATATCCACTCTTGGTACTTTTATTCATCTTTGTACTTAAGTTTAAGCAAGGTCAATTAGAATTAAAACAAAGCATTCTGGCTGAAATGGATACACTACATCATGAATAAAAGATGATGAAAAATACTGAAACTATTATAATGAATACATATTATAAAAGAATAGTCAAAGTATAAAATGTAAGATCAATTGCCTTCCAACATTAGTAATGATCTATCAAAGCTATTTCATTTAAAATACTTCAAATAGGATATCTAATATCCTATTTAATTTAATAATAAAAGCATATTTTTTCCTTTGAAGGTAAAATTCATTATCAAAGAAAGTAAAGAACAAAAGAAATTGGGAAAAAAGACAGTTTATTTTAGGAAGAGACTGCTCGTTTGTTTCCTGGTAGCCCAGACCTAAAAAATCACACAGAAACTGTATTAATTACAATACTTTTTAGGCAATGACTCAGGTATATTTCTAACTATTTCTTACATCTTGACTTAACCCATTTCTATTAATCTATGTATCACCATGAGGACGTGGCCTACTGGTAAGGTTCCAGGGCATCTGTCTCCTTCAGCAGCTACATGGCATCTTCCTGACTCTGCCTCTTCTCTCTATATATCTCTGTTCGGATTTCCTGTCTGGTTTTATTCTGCTCTACCATAGGCCAAAGCAGCTTTATTCATCAACCAACAAAACAGCACATATAAAAAAGGATATCCACATCATTTCCCATTTTCTGTCTAATTAAAAAAGGAAGGTTTTAACTTTAACATAGTAAAATTACATATAAAAATGGTTATCAAGCAAGAATTATAGTTATAACATTTAATACATTTACATTTAGTATATTAATGAAAATACTCTATCATCTATCCTATCTTTATGAATCTAAAGTTTTATATCTAATTTATCTTTTATCAGAGCTAAGGAAAACTATGTCTTCAACTCTTCAAAGACCCCAGAAGGATATAATATTACCTAAGTAAACAGGAAGTGCTTTGTAATCAACTTCCAAAACTTTAGAATTGACTGAGACATCTCACTGCCTGGACAGTCTCGCAAGGTTCTTCTGTAACATTGGGGCATCCATCTTCAGCCTATGGGCCCATAGTATCTGGCAGACTTTTTCATGAAGCAGGAAATTTGAAAGGCTGTTTCACCTATCTTAGCAGTTTGTCAGTCATTTTCTTCTGTATCCTGCAGAGTGTCTGGCAGTTTCTTTTGTTAAGCAGGAACCTTGAAGGACCATCCCATCTTTTGGAATATTTAGCAGTCACTTTTTCTGTGGATCTAGTTCATACAGCAAAACTATATAGCAGTCCAGGCAAAAGCTGTTTCTTGCCCAAATGGCTAGCCTTGTCACATTGAAGGCAATTTTCATAATGAGTTTCTTCAATGCCATCAACCTCTCTGAAGTAATTGGTGCTCCCAGAAGCAGACATGTCTCACTGTTGAGAAAAGTCTAAATTCATGTTCTGTAGGTCTTTGGAGTGCTGAAGATTATGTATCTAACTGAAATATCTCTTTTTATCTAGAAAACCTAACTGACATGACTACAGTTTGACTATTATAGATGGCTATCTATTAATCTGTACTTTTAACTACATTTTCTGATTAACTACATTACATTTTCAGATGGGCTGCACAAAAACAAGACCTTAAACAAGAACAGAAATACATATACACAATATAAAAAAAAAATCAACCTTAAATATGTATCAGTAGATAAAGATCCATACCAATACAAATTATTCATCTCTATATCATATCCTCCTTTAAATGAAAACAACATAGGCAATCATTTTGGGAATTTGTGCATTGTTTTCTCCAAACTGCTGCCTGCTTTTTGTTGGGCAAAGTAATGTTAGGGTTTACAGAGACCTTTTGGGGGGTAGAGGGAGGGACGATTCTTGTTCCATCAAACTACATTAGTCTGGAAGGAATTCACAGGTTCCCTTACTTTGTGGAAACAAATGCAGAATCTCTTTTTCAAAGCAACATATCCTTAGACCCAAATTTTGAAGTCAAGATATCTTTATAATAGTTTAACTTAGCAGCCCCCCGAATCAAATATCTCTCTGCAGTCAAAAATTCAAAGAAAACACAATAATATATGTAACATGAGGGACTGTTTGTTGGGGTTTCTGTCCTGCCCAGTTCCCACAGCCGGTAAACCCCAAAGAAAATCACACAGAGGTCTCTGTAAGTTATAAACTGATTGGTCCATTAGCTCAGGCTTCATATTAGCTCTTATAACATATTAACCAATTATTCTTATCTATGTTAGCCACATGGCTCAGTACCTTTTTCAGTGGGGCAGGTCTTCTTCAGTGTCTAGACAGGACTGCAGACGAATGGGCTTCCTACTTTCCAGAATTCTCCTGTTCTCCTTGCCCCACCTCTACTTCCTGTTTGGTTGTCCTGCCTATACTTCCTGCCTGGCTACAGGAAAATCAGCATTTATTTAAAACATAATTGACAGAATACAGAATTGTCCCACACCATTCCCCGCCCCCTTTTTTTAAAGAAAATAAGAACATCCATAGTCCATTTTTTGGAAATGTGGGCATAGTTTTCCAGACTACCTCCAGCTGGTTGGGGTCACTGATAATCTTATGCAGACCTAAAGAAAATTTAAAATTATGATCAAGGCCTTACTGGAGTATCCAGTGAGTCTTGATCATCTCAGGCAGCAGTCTTGAATCTGTTCTGGATGTAGAACTCTCAGACATCCGGGCTATCTGTTCCTACCGGAGATTTCTCAGGTGGTCTTCCTTGATAAACCTGATTTTTCTTAACTTAGAATGAATCTATAGCCTCTCATTTCCTGTGGAAACAAAAGCAAAATCTCTTCTCCAAAGTAACATACCTTTTGACTTCAATTTTGAAGTCAAGGTATTTTCAAAATACCTATCTTAGATTAATTCAGCAGCATTTATAAGCAAATATCATTTAGCAGCTGTTGCTCCTTCCTCAGCATTCAAACAATTCAAAGAGAGCATAATAACATACAGTATCCAGATTCTCTGTGTATTTTCCATCTTTATGTGGATTTACTTTAACCTCTATTTCTTTCATTTTTATTTTTATTTTTTGAGACAGGTTCTCTGTATATCTTTGGCTGTCCTGGAACTCCCTCTGTAGACCAGGCTGTCTTTGAACTCACAGAGATCCACCTGCCTCAGCCTCCCAAGTGCTGGGATTAAAGGCATGTGCTACCACACCTTGAACTCACAGAGATCTGTCTGCTTCTGCATCCCAGGCATTGGGATTAAAGGTGTGTACCACCACACCCAACTACTCTCATTTTTTTCTTTTTTCTCCCAAGCCTACATATATTCTTAAACATAGTAAACCACTTAGAGGGTTTTTTTGTCTTTGAATCTATCTTTGCTGTATATAGCTCTCTTTTTCTGACTACATAAGCCTTTAATTTGCTAGGCAATATGGGTAGGACTAAAGCCATTGCTTTGACGGCTGGATCCAGCCCATTCCTTAGCTTTCCAGCTTCATGACAGAGGTACTGGCTAGAGACATGTTTATTGCCACAACTCTTTGGCATTTTAAGATTCCTGCCAGCAAGCAAGCTGTAACAGTGTGCTCACAAAACACATTCAAATGCTCCATAGTCAGACCACCTGCCTGAAAGAGTCAGAGTTTGCTCTGGCAGGACGGCCCAGAAAGTCAGCATTTTAAAATGGTGTGGCTTTTTTCTTGCTATCACTGAAAACCAAAGAGCATGTGGTCAGCTTTTCATCAACACCATTTAAGTGTTTCTTGGCAGGACCTCTTAAAAGAGCTGCAAGGTTTTACAGCTAAAGCTGAGTCAGGAATCCTCTCTTAGATGAGAGCACTTGCTTGCCTCTAGCAAGCAGAGCAGACCCAAGAAATTGCTGCTACCAAGAATCCATGCTTTACTCTATTCTTTTCTGTCTAGAATTACTTCCCAAACTCTCTCGGGTTTTATGTGGATGCAGTTGTCCACATTGGCACCATTCTGTGGCATGTGGGCCTGCTTTGTTGGGGGTTTCTGTCCTCTCACCAGTTCCCATAGCCGGCAAGTTCTAAATAAAATCACAGAGAGGTCTCCATAAGTTATAAACTGATTGGTTCATTAGCTCATGCTTCATATTAGCTCTCATAACATATATTAACCCATTATTCTTATCTATGTTAGCCACATGGCTCCGTACCTTTTTAGTGGGGCAGGTCCCATCCTGCTTCTTCGGTGTCTAGACAGGACTGCAGAGGAATGGGCTTCCTCCTTACCAGAATTCTTCTGTTCCCCTTGCCCCACCTCTACTTCCTCTGGTTGTCCCACCAATACTTCCTGCCTGGCTATTGGCCAATCAGCATTTATTTAAAACATAATTGACAGAATACAGAATAGTCCAGTACCAAATATACATAATCTAGACTCTGTATCTATTCCAACTTTATGTGACTTATTTTCTTTGCTTCTTTAATCTATTACTTCTGTACTCTTTTATATTACTTTTACTGTCTATTTTAAGACTTTGTTTTATTTTTAAAACCATTTATTTCTTTTTATAGCTGTCTATATTTTTCCTCTCTCTCCTTAGCCTACATACAATTTTAAAAAGACTGTGTCTCATTCATAGGTTTATTTTTGTCTGAATCTTTGTTTATTGCATATCTGTAATCATTTTCTGACAAGGAGCATTTTGAAATGCTAAGTAGTGTGGTCACAGTGGCCATGGATTCTGACTCAGCCTCTCTCAGCCTTTCAATATGGCAGAGATACCTGTCCCACCAGCTCTGGGACCATTGAGTAGGAGCCTAGTTCACCATCTCAACTCTGGGAAGGAGGGGGCAGCACATAAACCCCTTTCGAAGTAAAAGCTAAATTTGCCATGCAGTTCTCTGTGCAGCCAGGAAATATTTCTATGTATGATAGTTGGAATCTTCCAGGCCCTCCTGCCTGTGCACACCTAGCAGACCCTATTCATTGTGCTCTCAGCTTCTTTACTGCTAATCCTGAGTGAGTATACAAGGACTCAGACCAGAAGTGGGTGGCAGGCAATGAATTTCAGCCCCAGTTGTTCAGGTGCCATTTGTAGACAGAGACTGCTCATTTGTTTCCCGACTGCTCAGACCCGAATAATCACACAGAAACTGTTAATTATAACATTATTTGGCCTATTAGCTTAGTCTTATTAACTAACTCTTACATCTTAAACCAGCCCCTTTTTATTAATCTGTGTATCACCATAAGTGTGTGGTCTACTGGTAAGGTTTTGGGACATCTATTTCCTTTGGTAGCTACATGAAGTCTTCCTGACTCCACCTATTCTCTCTCTCTCTCTCTCTATACATATATGTATATGTTTGGACTTCCTTTTGACTTTATTATGCCCTTCCATAGGTCGAAGTGCATTATTCATCAGCCAATAAAGCAACAAATATACAGAAGTAAATCCCACATCAGTTTATGGTTTTATTTGAAAGACTTAATGTTGTTATGTTGACAATATTTCTAAGTTTTGGTCTATAATTCAGTTTAAATCCTAGCAACATGCAAGTTGAAATAGTTGAAGAATATCACAGACTGATCCTAAAACTTTTATAGCAATGTATAATAAAAACAATCACTAAAAAGACCCACAGGTTTCTAATTTTAAAACTTATTTTAAGATAGAGAACCAAGGCAGTGGCACATTGCCATAAGGATAGATATTGGTAGGCATGGGTGGGAAATACAAAGATGAATATGGACAAAACCCTTACATTAATGATCAAGTGGTATTTAACAATAGTGCCAAAATAATTGATAGTTTTTGGAATAAATACTGCTGGGATAAGTGGAAAGTTTCTTACACATAAATGAAATTGGTTGTTACCTCACAGAAGAGTTTTTAAAAAGTAACTGACCAGGCATAATTGTATACTTTTAATCATAGCATTGGGCAGGGCAGAGGGAAGTGAGCAAAATTTCTAGGATAGTGACAGTTACATAATAAAGTTCTGTTTTTAAAACTAAAATTTAGAAATGGAGAAAGAGAGAGAGAGAGAGCAGAGGGAAGAGAGGAAGGGATAAATGAAGGATGAGATGGAAGTAATAGTATTGCTGGGGGGAGTACAGGTCAGCCTACAGTAATAAAGAAAATATTTCTGATCATGAATCTTGATTGATTATTTTTTTGGCAGGGTGGGTACTGGAATCGAACCTCTTCAGGATGATTTTGTATGACAAAGCCACACAGACCATCATTTCCATAACTATTGTTTTTTTCCATTCTCCATAACTCCCAACCCAATATTACCATAATTCATTTGATCAATAACCATGACAACAGTCATCGTGTTCTGGGCATTCTCCAGGTGACAGATACTAGAGTGAAGAAGACAGACACAATTCCAGATCTGATGGGGTTTCTAGTCTAGTGAACAAATCAGGATGAAATGTCCACCAGCCAAGTAATTTCAGGGGAGAGGAGGAAAGGGAATTGTAAGAAAGCAAAGCTGTTTGTAGATGGGAATGTCTACATCCCACTGTCAGAACAATTTTAACTAAATGTTTGCGTCTAGTTTCCAACTTGGAATTTAAACTATACCAAAACAAAACAGAAAAATCCAGAAAAACAAGAGTATGTTAATATAAACCAACTTGCTTAGAGACTTCCAAAATTTATTATTGTTGATTAATAATTTCCTTGGTACTGCCACAAAATCCCAGGCAAATGTGACTGAAGGAATAAAGGGTTTATTCTGTATCACCATTGTAGGCTACTGGACAGTCATGGCAGGGCATGTCACAGTGGTAGGAGCTTGAAGCAGCCATATCTACAATGAGAAACCAGAAAGAGTTGTATGCTGCTCTTCATTTTGCATTCTCTATTTTCCTTTTTCAGGTATCCCCAGATCATAGAATGATGTTCTCCACATTGAGAATGGCTCCTAACTCAATTAATTAGCCCAATCTTTAAAATCTCTCACAAACATGTGTAGCATGAACAATAAAAACCCAGAGACAGAAATTGGGGTTCAACCCAAAAACCTGAAAAGCAAAGCAGCTAAGCCACTAGAGAAGCCTTACCTCTACCAAGGTTGGGTGACTACAAACCAAGGAGACTCAGCCTCTCTCTCCTCTCATTTCATACTCCCTCTAGTGCTAGGATTAAAGGCCCAATTCCCTAATACTGGTGAGCCCAACATTTTTTGTAACCTAAATCACTTTCTCTCATAACTTGTATTACCAACTCGAAAGTACCATTTTAGACCTTAAAACAGCTTCTTAGATTAAACAGCTTTACCTTTTATATCTCTCAATGTTTATAAACTTTACATCTCTTTTATGTGTTTCCTTTTTGATTTTGGTAACACAGAAAACTGTGAAACTATAACTATCTAGTCTTCAACCCCATCAGAGACCAGGAAGGCTAAAATATTAGCTGAGTAAGCATGAAATGCAGAACAAGCAACTTCCAAAACTATAGAATTGGCATAGACAGCTGGCTGCCTGGAGAGTCACACAAGTCTCCTCTGTAATGTTGGGCCATCCTTCTTTGGCCTACAGGCACAGAGTATCTGACAGACTTTTCTGTGCAGCAGAAATTTTGAAGGACTGAGTTACCTTGTCTTGGTAAAGTTTGTCACTCAGTTTCCTATGTGTCCTGCTTGTCAATTTGGACAGCATAATGTCAGCAGTCGAGACAAGGTCAGTTCCTTTTCCAGTGGCTAGTTTTGTCACGATAAAAGCAAACTTCATGTAGATGTTCTTTAATTCATCTTCTTTGAAGTAGACTGTTGCTGCCAGTTACAGGTATCTCACTGTCATAAAAGGCCTTGTGTTATTAAAGCAACCTAAATGCCATATTCCGTATACCTTTTAAATGTTTGAAAACCACCTATTCATCTAAATATATTTTTTGACATTTAAAACATACCTAATATGTCTATAATTTTGATTGTTATAAATAACTAGGTACTAACCTGCATTTCTTAATTATCCTAAATAGTCTGTAATAATAGCTTTCAAGGACTAGAACCTTACATTACATTTTTAGATGAGCTGCATAGGTACACCACCTTAGACAATAGTAGAAACATATATACAGTATGCTAAAAATAGCCTTAAATTTGTGCCCATAGACAAAAATCCATACCAAAGTAAAAAATTGAGACTAGTAGTTGCATTTCAGTTTAAAAGTAGATTCAATAGTCTATCCTTTTAGGAGATCAGGCTCTTATAGAACAAAGAAGGGTGAGGAAAATGCCACTGCTTTAATGGCCCCCATGAATATCAGATAATTCTTCTGGGTTCCTTACTTAAAGATCCCAGTATATGAAACTGTATTCAGTCATGCTAAGCACTCATACCACAGAAATCCTCTGTATATTCTACTTTGCTGTGACTCATGGATTTTTCAGAGCCTAACACTGCAGATGGTTTGAAAATTAAGCTTAGCCACACTAACTGATGTGCCCCTGATGTTCTTACTTTTTAAAAGGGTAACAGAGGCCACTGTGAACATTTCATTTATTAGTATGTCTTTTCTAAGAGATGGGTAATTTTTCTTCTGTTTTCAAAATGATCTCTATTCATCTGGTTGTCTAACAGTCCTCTCTGACTATGGGCAAATGGGTTATTTATTGCCAACTTAACTTTCTCTTTGCACAGGAAACCACTGGAAAGATGGCTGTGAAGCTGAGCCTCCCTATCTCTGGATCATTAGAGACCATGTCATATTTTATGGCTGTCAGACGTTAGGCTTCCATCATAGTGGAAAGGGAACGATCCCAGAAAACTGACTGACAGTGCCTTGATCTGTGCTCTTATAATGTTCAATTTATCAGTCTTGTTTGAAAGAATTGACCATGGGACTCCTAAAATATTTGAAATCTTTGGATAAAAGCTCAAAGACAGGTTCTTCCTGCTTCCATTAATTTCATAATCAATGATGCCAATCTGTCACTGTTAATAATGCTTCCCCTGTCATTTCCCCAGACTTTTCTGAACTTAAAAGCTTCCAGAAAAACTCCTTCTGCTCCTCCTTTTATTTCTGGTCTTAGTTTTCTTTGTTCTCCTGACTATATGCCAATTTTCTTCAATTTTTCCCAGGTCATCAAAACTGTTTTAAGTTCTTAGGACAAAACATGGTATAGAACAATACACCATCTAAGATGAAACTTTTGAATTCTGACAACCTGTGTGAATGACTGTTTTTAACTTGCTACATTTACTTGATGGTTTAGTTTTATCTTTTTGGATTTTTCTTTTTAAAAACAGCCTGTGAGTTTGTTTTTCTACTTATTGAAAAATCCTTTTTGTAGTAGCCTGTGTCTGCAACCCTGTTTATATGTTATTCATTGTGCCTCACTAAAATACACGTCCTAGATTTTTTGACTTAATGCATATATCACTTATTAAAAATCTGAAGCTTCAATTGGACTAAATGTTGGTGGTAATTTACTGCAATCTGTCATGGAGATGCCTATGTCTGAATACTGATTTGCCTCTGCAAATTTGGTCACATTATTTCATCTCTCAGGGTCTTTGTCTCCTTAAGTATAGACTGTTTGGCCAGGAACTCTGGAAAAGAACTAAAGTAAGAGGAATTGGTTTTAAGCAGAGAAACCAGTAAAGAAGAAAATGTTTTCCATGGAAAGTAAAGATATGAACTCCATGTGTGCTGGTCAGCAGTATCTATGGGACATCTTTCTCACTCAGTATTTGTTTTATTACTTCGAAAAAATAAAAATGAAAAATAATTCCTCATGACACTAGAGTTGACGAAGCTATTATTCACAAGTGTGTAGAAAATCCCAAGTATGCTTTCTACCATCTAGCCTGTAGAAGTTCATTCCCCAAACCTTTTCTACTCCACACTGAGAGAACGAATGTCAAACTTTACCTTTGGCTTTCCTATAGACTGAGACTGCTTGTTTGTTTCCTGGCCTCCCCGACACAAATAATCACACAAAACTATATTAATTACAACACTACTTGACCAATAGCTTATGCATATTTCTAGCTAATGCTTACATCTTAAATTTACCCATTTCTATTAATCTATGAATTGCTCCGATGCTGTGGCCTACCAGTAAGGTTCTGGCTGGAGGCTGTTGTCTATCTCCTTCAATAGATACATGACATCTCTTTGACTCTGCCTACTTTCTCTCTATGTCTCTATTATGATTTCCTGCTTGGCTGTACTCTACTGAGGCATTGGCCAGAACAGCTTCTTTAATAACCCATCGTAATAAGGAATATTATTAGTGTACAGAGGGGAATCTCACATCACCTTCACATCTTTTCACCTAAACTATGAAAATCTACTAGTATTTCCAGTGGAATTTCTTTCTAATTCTTACATTTGCATTTATTTCCTCTATTATTATGAGCTTGCATGCATGTACATGCCATAGTACAGGTATAGATACCAGAAATCAACTCTGTGGAGTTAGTGGATTTCTTATACTTTATATGGGTCCCTGGGAATGAATTTTCTTCATCAGGCATATGCATCAAACACTTATCCATTGAGATGTCTCCTCATCTGCTGTGGGATATTTGTATACTATGTGAAGATGTATTGCTTTGATTGGTTTAATAAAGAGTTGAACAGTCAATACCTAGGCAGGATGTATAGGCAGGACTTCCAGGCAGAGAGAAAAAGAGGAGGAGGAATCTAGATACCAGATACCAAGGAGAAGCAAGATGCACTGAGGAAACAGGATGGGCATTATGGATGTAAGGCAAAAACCTACAAGGCAAAATGCAGATTTCTATAAATTGGTTAATATAAATTATAAAAGCTAGTGAGACCACCCTAAGTTAAGGCCCAGCTTTCATAATTAATAATAAGTCTCCGTGCTGTTATTTGGGAGTTGGCTGGAGGGACAGAGAAAGACTTGCTATAGTTAAACCTTCTATGCTCTTTCATCCTTCCTTTTCTTTGTGTAAACAACTCTATTTTATAGGTTATCTTTAATGTGTTATTCCATACTCATCACTCAATATTGTAAACAGTCAGCCAGTGAGTCTCCAGGATATAACAATAACTTCTTATCAGATAGATAGACACATAGTGAATGATTTATTTTAAACATCAACACTTATTTTTCCTGCCCATATCATAGCAACCTGTGTTAGATTATTACTTAATTAGGTGGCATTTATGTAATCCTGTTATAGGTGAGGACAATCCTCAGTGACTTTAGGTCTACAAATCAGTAGGCAAATGATAGAACAATCTCAACTGCAGACTTCTTCGAAAATATCAGTGCACAAAAATTCCCATCTATAAGCTAAGAGAAAATGTGAGTTACACTGATACAGGCCTAAAGCTGATGCTGGTACATGGGAACGGCATAGTTTAGAGAGTGTAGGTCAGCCACATCAGGTTTGAACTGACAGGCACAAAGCATATAACCTATCTGTAAAGCTTGGGTCAACTTTCCATCTCTTCATTGTGATTATCTGCAATCATCAGAGTGGTGGTATCACATAGGGTTGTTTTTCATCAGATACTGAGTGTGTTTATGAAACACTAAGTCCTTGTAGGTTTCTTTTTATTTAATTAGTAACTATTTACACAGGATTAAAAACACTACATATTGACCTTCACTCTGCCAAATCAAACCCATGATCTCTGACTTAACCCCAACTTGGGCCTTTTCCAAGATATACTGTCTCAAGAAATGCCATATATTCCAGCACATCTGGGTAAGCCAGAAACCAGCTAATATTGGCTGTGCAATTAACTCACAGGTCACGTAGCCTGCCTATAAGATGTGTAATTCTTTTTTCTGTGTCATACCAATATATGCATACCATTTAACATGAAACAGAGTTGGGCTGGTATGAGAGGTTCTTATCTTTTTCCCCCTCTTTTATTCATTCATTCGGTTTTTTTGTTTGTTTATTCTATATGTTTTCATGTTTATTTTATTTTTTAAACAATCTTTTTTATTTTACATACTAATCCCAATTTCCTCTTCCTCTCTTCCTCCCACTCCCCCATCTTCCTCACACCCTACTCCCCAGAAAGGGTGAGGCCACCCGTGGGGACTCCACAAAGTTTGTCACATCCCTTGAGGCAGGACGAAGGCCCTCCCACCATATCTAGGCTGGGCAAGGTATCCCTCCATCGGAATTAAGGTTCAAAAAGCCAGTTCATGCACTAGAGATAAATACTGGTTCTACTACCAGTGACCCCGCAAGCTGCCCAAGTCATACAACAGTCACCCATGTTCAGAGGGCTTAGTTCAGTCTTATGCAGGTTCCCGAGTTGTCAGTCTGGAGTCAGTGAGTTCCTAAAAGCTTGGGTCAGGTGTTTCTGTGGATTTCCCCAACATGGTTATAATCCTTTTGCTCATATTATTGCTCTTCCCTCTCTTCGACTGGACTCCAGGAGCTCAGACCAGTGCTTAGCCTTGGAATCCTGTGTCTGCTTCTGTCAGTTACTGGATGAAGGTTCTATGGTGACAATTAAGTTACTCATTAATCTGATTGCAAGGAAAGGGCAGTTCAGGCACCCACGCCACTACTGCTTAGATTCTTAGCCAGGATCATTCTTTTGGATTCCTGGGACTTTCCCTAGTGCCAGGTTTCTTACTAGCCCCATAATGGCTGTCTCTATCATGGAATCTCTTTCCTTACTCACCCTCTCTGACCTTCTCCCCACTCAGTCTTCCAAATTCCTCATGTTCTCATTCCCCCTCATGTCTCCCTTCTCTATTCCCCTTCCACTCTCTCCCTCTCCACCATGATCCCAATTTGCTCAGGAGATCTTATCTATTTCTATTTCCCCTTCCCAGTGGGAACCAAGAGGTCTCCTTGTTTCCTGGCTTCTCTAGGGTTGTGGACCATAGACTGGTTATCCTTTGCAGTATGTCTAATATCCACTTATGAGTGAGTACATATCATGTCTATCTTTCTGTGTCTGGGTTACCTCACTTGGGATGTTTTTTTCTAGCTCTGTCCATTTGCTTCCAAATTTTAAAATGTCCTTGTTTTGTTTTTGTTTTTGTTTTTCTTCTGAGTAATACTCCATTGTGTAAATATACCATATTTTCTTTATCCATTCTTCAGTTGAGGTTCTTTTTTAGGTTCTGGCTATTACAAATAATGGTCTATGAACATAGCTGAGCACATGTCCTTGTGATATGATTAAGCATCTTTTAGGTATATACTCTAAAGTGGTTTTGCTGGGTCTTGAGGTAGATGGATTCCCAATTTTCTGAGAAAACACCATATTGATTTCCAAAGTGGCTGTACGAGTTTTGAGTTTCCACTCCCACAAACAAGGGAGGAGTGTTCCCCTTACTCCACATCCTCTCCAACATAAATTGTCATTAGTGTTTTTGATCTCAGCCATTCTAACAGGGGTAAGATAGTATCTCAGAGTTGTTTTGATTTGTATTTCCCTGATTGCTAAGGATGTTAAGAAATTCCTTAAGTGTCTTTCAGTCATTTGAGATTCCTCTGTTGAGAATTCTTTGTTCAAATCTGTACCCCATCTTTTCAATTGATAATTTGTTTTTTGTTGTTGTTGTCTAGTTTCTTGAGTGCTTTATTTCTTAATCCCATTCATTCCCTGTCCCTTCACATCCATCAGCCCCAGTACTACCATCTCCCACAAATTAAACAAAATTCCAAAAAAGGCAAAAAATAAAATGAGAAAAATAAAAGAGTGAAGAAACTGAAAATCTACCCATGGAAGTTGCAGTGCAGCCTTACAAGTCGCACCGTGCACCCCTTTGTCCATACATCTCTATTTGCATGTGTTCTCTTGAGACAAAGATATCAATGTGAAGAGCCACATTCTCTGCAGAGGTCAGGTTTGTGTCAGTGAACTATGTAATGCTCACTAGAATTTAAAATTATTATATAAGATATCTCCATACATGTCATATGAGAATTTATAGCAAGTAAATACAACGGGTAGTAAAAATCAAAGTTCTACCAAGAAGGAGCAGAATTAATTTTAAATTCTGCTTCTTTATGTGTTTTGAGTAACTTAGTTCAAATACAAATCCATTTACTAGCTCAGTAGCAAGGATACTGTTGTTAGCATTTTCTTTTCATTTATGTTACAGCCCAAGTATACTGGATACAAAGCCTTGTACATGGTATTTTATTTGAGAATATAAATTGAGGGAAAGGAGGAAAGGAGAAGGATGAAAAAATAAAAGGAAGGCAAATCAAATAAAATACATGTTATAGAGTAGCCTTTAGTAAACCGCTTAATGCTTGGTTCATCAATGGAGTCTTGGGATGTGGGATGTCCTTCTGTGTATGTGTTGTTTTTATTGGTTGATGAAAAAAGCTGTTTGGGTCAATGGCTTAGCTGCATAAAGCCAGGTGGGACATCAGAACAGAGATAGATAGAGTAGGTGGAGTCAGAGAGTTGCCAAGTAGCTGCTGAAGGAGACAGAGGCCAAGAACCTTTATTGGAACCATTGTCTTGTGACGATACACAGATTAATAGAAATGGTTTAATTCATGATGTAAGAGCTAGATAGAGATATGCCTGAGTCATTGGTCAAGCAGTGTTGCAATTAGTATAGTTTCTGTGTGATTATTCAACTCTGGGCACCTGAAAACAGTCTTTGCTTACACTGTTGTGTAATGCATGTCAGAACCATACACTCTGGGGCATGGGAGGGAGCAGCATTTATTCACCAGCCCTCTTTCCAGGTGGTCTGTCAGGTGTGACCTTAAGGACATGGATTCCAAATGCATATGGCTTACCATAATATGAATACAATTGGTTCTGGTGCCCTATTACAGTGTTGGAGAACTCAGAAGCTAGAAAGTTAGAGGCCTGAAAGGAGCTGGTGGATGAAGCTGGTTTATGCTTTTCTGGAACTGGACAATCTAGAGAGAAGGAGAATAAATATGTGGACTGGGGTAAAGAGGAGATGGTAGACAGGATAGGTGCGAGATGACTTAAAATTGCTCAATAAAAGTCTGATGCACTCCTTGATTTCAGTGCCTTCAGGTGAAAATAGACTAAAGATAATTTGCTATGAAGAGCACTGCGCATTTTAAAATGCTTGGCAGCCACTATTTAGTATTGTTGGCTTGCTTTTATAATGCAATTAAAAGTAGTAAAGACTAGAAAAGGTCTTTACAGTTAGAGAATGCTTACCTGAGTTTGAGACTAAGAAAGTTTCAGAGTTGTGATTTCATTGGGTTTTGGAATATTTCTACACACCTAATGAAAAAACTTGGGGATGGGAATCAAGTCTTGTCATGAAATTCTGGTATGTGAATATATACCTATATGTTTACCCTGAAGGCACTTTTATACAAAAATTTTAACTGTGTCTATGCTTTGCTTATGAACAGGCACTATGAGCTCAGACTTGGAATTTTCCACTTTTTTCATGTCAGCACTGACAGAGTTTTGGGATTTTGAATGGAGGTTGCTCATTCTCTGACTGTAGGTGGCACTATATATTCCATCACCCTACTGATGAGCACACATTTTACTCTGGGTGTATATACTCAGCAGGTTTTATCAAAACAATCAAGATTTAATTTCTAATCTGGAAATGATGCATCTTCTAATTACAAAATGGCTGGAGAGATTAAGACATAATACCAATTATTAAAACTGTAGTTTCTATGATTTTGAAAATATACTTTCTATTTTAAGTCGTTTTGGATTCTATAGTCTTTCTATTAGAATGAAGAGTAAATTTAAAGCCAACTTGAACGTTGTTTATAAACGGAAAAATTATTCAATTACAGTTTTCCTTATTCCTCAGATTAACCCACTATTTATGCATTTGCTATAAATCATAATTGGAAACTTCTCTGAATTATCATCCTTCAGTTAGATTCATTTTACTAGCAAAATTCACCTCAACCAGAAGTAAATAGAAATGTGTATCTAAAGGTTAAAAATGTGATTTTATAAATTGATGTGATCGTTAATTTCATAATGACATTTTCATTTAAGTATTGAATACACTTTGATCAATCTCTCCCTCATTCCTCTTTTCTACCCCTCTATGTATACTTCTTTATTGTGAATACCCCTTTTACATTTAGCACATGAACAAACACTTACACACACACACACACACACACACACACACACACACACACACACACACACACACCACTGTGATCACAGATCTGAAATGGAAGGAGTAAAATTTTGTTCAATTAAGAATTAAGAAAGTATACTTCTAGAATAAGTGGATTTCATCCAGAATCTCACATCCTCTACTGGTGCAAGAACAACTGTTTATCACAATGGTTGTGAGCAGACTTGCCAGAGAAAATGTTGTAAACAAATTTGGATTTTCAACAAAAACAAGTATATGAAAAATATTAGATAATTTGACTCTATCTGAAATTCAGATTGAATCAGGATTTACGCAGTTCTGTTTGTTCAACCTTTCAATCCTGCCCTTGTGTGTTAATAAGATGAACAATGAAATTACTTAGATCTTCTAACATGACTTAGGAAGTTTTCCATCTGACACGGTTAAACAAAGACTTCCCCATTATAGCATTTGTGGCAAATTGGTACTATGATTTAAGCTGCATTAATCAGCAGACATGAAGCTCTAACTCACCTAATCAATGCATGAAATAAAATGTTCACAGTTTTCCAATGAGACTTATGATGAGCTGGCATCTACTGGGGGTTTTCTTGTTGACGGCAGTGGGATGAGAGATGAGGGGGTCTTGGATGACAGAAGTCAAGTTGTTAGAGCTCAGATAAGAATTATCTTTGCAATCAATTTCATCAAAGCAAACACTTTTATTATTATTGTGAAGGTTTCTGAGAAAGGTTTTAATTAGTCGGCAGTGTGGTACCAGATGCTGAGAGTCCTTGTCATTCATAAATATAAATATCATATACATTTTTTCCAGTTCCTCAACTTTATTACCTTTTAATTTACTTTTTATATATATTTATATTTTTAATAAAAAGGAAACGAACTATCCTTTTTCACTATACAAACCAATCCAAGTTCCCGCTCCCTCCCCTCCCCCATTCCCTCCACATATACTCCCACCCCACCCCCTATCCAATCCTCAGAGAGGGCAAGGCACACTGACCTGTGGAAAGTCAAAGGCCCTCCCCACTACATCCAGGCTGAGCAAGGCATCTATCCAAAGAAAACAGGTACCCAAAAAGCCAGTATATGCAGTAGGGATAAATCCTGGTGCCACTGCCAGAGGCCTGTCAGTCTGACCTAGCCATTCAACTGTCAACCACACTTAGAGGGACCAGTTTGCTACCCAGTCTGGCTGGAGTTGGTGAGTTCCCACTAGCTCAGGTAGACCATTTCAGTGGGTGAACCCATTATGGTCTTGACCTCTTTGCTCACATTCTCATTCCTCCCATTCTTCAACTGGACCTCGGGAGCTCAGTCTAGTACTCCAATGCCGGTCTCTGCCTCTGTTTTTATCAGATACTTTTTTTAAAGTAGCAAAGCTGAGCCATTTTCAAGCAGTGAATTCAATGGAGACCCTACTTCTCAACTATTAATTCAGATGTCTGGGAGTCACCAGAGTATTTGCAAAGCTTTAGCACCTGCTCCTCAATCTTTCATCTTACAAATCTTATTTTTACTTAAGAGTAGCATGTATGACCAAGAACAACAGTTTACAGTGTTCAGTTGATTAAACAAAAACAGTCATGGAATTCAAGTGGTTCCATCTGAACCAGACAGTTTAGACTGATGCTGTGTGGAAAGGATGTGGGATCACTGAAGAATTAATGGGAAGTATATGAATTTGGCAGTGGGAAGGCCCTTTGAATACCATCAATTTAAGATATTTTTTTTCCCGAAAGTATCTAAATGTGTTTACACAGCTGGATATCCCGTTTCAGCTTGATCTCTTTTCTTCATGTTTCCAGGTTATTTACAAATGTGTTTCTCTCTGCTTTTTTCTTTATGCATTTTATTTTCTGAGTTTGCACTTTAAAACTCAAATAGCAATTAAATATTGTGAAACTTGCTTCTTTGTGTGTGTGTGTGTGTGTGTGTGTATGTGTGAGCGAGAGAGTGTGTGTTGGTGTAGGAGGTCCTTTTGTATTTCTGTTGCTTTCATTGATAAAATAAAGAGACTGCCTTGAACTTTTGATAGGGAAGCCCTTAGGTGAACAAAATAGACAAAACAAAATTCTAAAAAAAAAAAAAAAAAAAACAAAAACAGACAGATGCCATGGTTTTCGCACCCAAGATGGAGACTGGTTAAACTCATACCAATAAGCCACAGTCAAGTAACAATACACATTAATAAAAATGGGTTAAATTAATATGTGAGAGTTAGTCAATAAGGGACTGGAGACAATGGACCAGACAATAAGTTAATTAATACAATTTCCACGTGGTTATTTCGAATGTAAACTAGCCAGACAGGACAAAACAAGGGGCCCCACACCGGGCGGCTGGGGGAGGGGGGGAATGGGACCATGCTCCTCAGTACTACAGTGTGTGACTGTATCATCAGCATTATGAGAAAAGAACTATCCGGGAGGTAAACATTTAAAAATATAATCCAGCAACCCCATCTAATCAAAGAAAGCAAAAATTAATTGTATAAACACCTCGCAGGAGAAGACTGACATCTTTTTTTGTAAGCTTAGATTAGTGCTGACAATATCTAAATTTTAACAATATTCTAAAACAAATCCCATATAATGTTTATATTATCTTCTTTTATATTTTTTCTTTTTAGTCAGAATTCTTTAAACTTAATCTAAAGTCTGTGAAAATGTGATATGAATTTTAAAGATTTTTGCCCTTGTCCCAGCCCGACTGCTGGCTGTTTGATTTAGAGAAGTTATTTAACCTCTGCCTGCCCCAGCTTTCTCTCTTGTGAAATCGAGAGTTATTTCTCAACTGCCTTCTTCATTTAGTATCAGGATATCTAATGAGATAATGTGCCAGAATCATTCTCCTGGATCATCATTTTGGGGAGAATGCAAGCTCATGGGTGCAAAGGCCCACCCATCTGTGCTGGATACAGTTCTTTCTTTTCCATACAGTTACATATAGGATGAAGCATCCTGTCAAATATTTTGACCAAATAACCCACAAGGGTGCACATATATTCAGAGCAGAGGAGGGTTTTTAGAGCCCCAGGAAATCCCAGAAGGGAAAGTAGTAAAGTGGAGGAGGAGAATGAGCAGGAAACCTCCAAGGTCTATATTAAAACACATTACTTATCAACTATAGTAATGTGTGTTTTAGTCACTGAAGAATTTCTAAGAGCAGTGCCTGGCACATCTCAGGAGCTCAATAAATATTTTGGATGAATGAGTTACTGTGAGTTTATGTCTCCTGGTGCATGAGAATTTGGCTGATGATAGACAGTATAGGCTGTGTTATCTTTAGGACCATTATTTTTTTATATGTTCAAGGACTTGAGCACGCAATAGCATTCATACACGATATTTGTATTTTATTTGATTATTGCGCAAAATGAATTCCTTATTTTTTCATATTGTTTGTCATTCACAGTACATTATGTATCCTATCTCAGTTGGGAGGTATCCTTTATAACATTACCCTGCTGTATTCTTTAGAATATTTCTTCAGTCATAAACAGTATAAAATTGTGGTTTAACAATAACAGCACATCTTTAGCCAGGAGGCAAACTGTGTTCCTTGCAGCTGAAGCTGCCGCTATGGCTGAGAATAAGTCTGCTGGAGAGGTGGCTGTGGATGGATCTGGAAGAAAAAAAAGTCTCTCTTTTGGCCCCTCAGGACACATGTATCTTCTGTCAAAAGAGAAAGAGAGAGAGAGAGAGAGAGAGAGAGAGAGAGAGAGAGAGAGAGAGAGAGAAGATGGGTGCATTCTTTTACCCAAGATGAGGACATTTTTCCTCCAGACTGGTGGCTCCCCACCTAAGCCCTTCTTTGCTTCAATGTACTTTTACTAGGATTCCCATGGTAGCTGCTGTTCTAACTTTTAAAAAGCCTTCTACCCCAAAGAGAAACTTAGTTAATAAGTGTGTAAACTGGCTGTTCCTCAGACCCATGTTCCGGGCTCAGAAGTCACATCATCATCTCTTCCAGATGACAGCAATCTCTGTGAACTCTCTGCCTTCTGTGACTCCTTGCCCCTCTAAGATCCATTTCTTTGCCCCATATTGAAATGTATCTGCCCTTTTCTACATCAGTTTTGCACGTTCATTTTTCCTTTTTGTATGGCGTCTCTTGTAATTGGCAAAGAAGAAAATTGCAAATCAGGGGTCAAAGACTTCCATTTCTCACATTACAGAGAGGCTATTTTTATAATGAAGCCCCTTCAGTGCTACATACACACCTGAAACCTCTCAAATTAAATACTTAGGTTTATTAAAAAGCAGTTCTAGTAGTGAAGGAATGGAAATAATAAATGACCAGGAATGTTGAAGTCCAGATGTGTGAGCAAGTGCCAGCTCTGGCACACACTTGATGGCAATCCCAATGGCCGAATTTGTAGATCATGAATTGTAGTAGGCTTGCATTTTTCAGTAGACAGACCATGAAACTGAAGGCCCAAATGAGTGGGAGCTAACAGGGCAAGTCTTGCTTAAAACTTAGACAACAAAGAATAATATACTCTCAAGGGAAAATATCTTCACATACCCGAAAGTCTGCGCTTGCTCATCTATCTCAGTTTTGCCTCTTGATAGGTACGTGGAACATGGTTTCTGTGGAAGCCCCTTAAGGGTAGGTTTTCATATAAACAGATTTCAGCTGGAAGCTGTGCTTGTAAACGACTTCCACCTATTTACACGCCCCCTCCTCCAGCGTTCAGAAGCTGTAAACTCGCTTCTGGTGGCCCTATTCTGATGCTGAACATTCCATGTATACAGGTTGTTAACACTGAGTGTTGTACTAAAAACTGAATGTCCGCCATTTTGATTGGTTCATGGAAGGAGGCACGAGGGCAACAGGTAAGCACATCTCCTCTGAAAACTAAAGGTTGCTGCTGTTTTCCAACTGGTGTTGCTGTCTTTTAGCTTTCTAATGAGTGGCATGGGGCTATTAGCCTTAGCCAGTCAGTTGACCATTTTCAAACTTAGTTCCTCCCCCCTCTTTTCAAGTCTGTCTACCACACGGGCTATAAAACAATGTCTGTGAAAACACTTTGTACCAAAACAAGTAGCAATCAATGAAGGCCCAGGTTTTACAATTTTACCTCAGTGGACCATGGAACACTTTATGGTCTGAAATAAGTTAGTTTCCCAAAGTGCCTAACATTGAGGTTTCGTATGATTTTCTCATCTGAATCGCTGTAGGAGGAAGAGTACTTGCTGTTGGGGGAAATTTGGTGAAAGACTGTCTGTAACGTACACACTGGGGAGAAATTTCAGGAAAGCATAACTCCTTTCTTTTGGAACAAAGCTCTCGCAAGTACTTAAAACTGGGCATGAATGCTCGAGGTGTTAATCAGGAAGGTGACAAGCATAATGGTGACAGTCTCAAGGCACTTTGCTGAAGAGGTGCCAATACCGTAAAGAGCAGTTGTTAAGGCCAATAGCTAAAAGTTGCTGAAAAGGGGTGGTGAACAGGACAGGGAGAGGCGGGGCTGCTCTTCTCTCAAAAGGAAACAGCAAGATCAAAGGGAAGATGTTTAAGATCGTGAAAGGAAGTGATACTAGGGAAAGGTTAAATTTTAAACCAAGGGACAAAAGACTCCTGGACTTCCCCACTGCACATGGGCCAAACACTGCCTTTCATATTAAGGGAGTAAAATATGTCTCTTCTTCAAATTGGTAGCTTTTTGTTGCCTTTTGTTCTGGGAAGTGGAGTCTGGGTCACCAATGGAGGTCATCCGGGGTGAAGAATTAAGTAGGCAGTGACTGAGTGGGTCAATAAAAGGAAGACCTGCACTGAGGCAGAATGCGAGGTGAATAATGATATAGGTCAGCCAGTGAACCAGCTCTCACCGCTCCCTGGCACAGGCCAAAAGCCTCTAGACTTTCCAAATAGAAGTGTCTATCCTAAGGACTGCTTTGGAGCGGATGTGCATCTTGTGGGAGGGGATGGTGGCAGAGAAAATATCTTTTTGTTCTGAAGACTAGATTTCTATATTAAGATCACACCAGAGGTTTGTGGAAAAGATGAGAGAACTTCATATCTCCTGGTCTGTCACCATTCTCTGCCACCAGTGGTTAGAGAAACTGGGAAGGAATAAAAGAAGCTTGCCTGTTAGTTTCTTTCCCTGAACTTGGGCTGTTTCTCTTCAGAGACCTGTTTTTCATATACTGTCAGCTCCCTTCTGAAGTCCTTTGACTCAGAACTTTGACAAACTTCCCTGCCATTTTGTTTTTTGCATCCTGTAAATGAACAATCATGACTTAGTCTCTCTGCCTCAATAAGAACAAGACAATGTATACCAAGGCAGTAAAGGATGGAGTCACGTGTCTTTCTTCTCAGTTGCAGAGTGCAAGACAGAAGCATTGGAGAAGAAGTCTTTTTCTGGACTTCACACTTGGAGTTGAGTCCCTCCTTTGCTGTTTGTGTGAGGTGTAGTCCTGTGGCCCCACTCTAAGAACACACAGTGCCTTCATTGTCTCAGCTGTTACATAATGGCTTGAGCCTCTGATAGGTAACCTCTCTGCTCCTTTGCTCCTCAACATCTCACGACTAAATTATCAATAAGACGGTGGTGAGAAGTTTGTTTCTTCCTTTTTAAACCTCTGAATTATTATTTTTTCTTTTTCTTTCCTTCTGACCTGAACCACAAAATCTGTACCCCAATTTTCTCCTCAGAATCTCTGAAAGAACCGGACCTCCATCTTGTTCTTCCTGACTCAGTTTCCTCTGCCCAGAGCTGAATGATGTCTGAATTGGAAAGAGTTGGGCAACTCTGCCAGCTCCATGTTTAGACCTCACCTTCACACACATTCCTGTCAGAAGGCAGTCCCTTCAGTCTCATGAAGTCAAACACCAACATTTTCTAACCCTGTTCTTCCCACAACCAACTCCATCCTTCCAGTTGTACAAGTGGAAAACCCCGGAGCTTTTTGAGTCTTCCCTTTCTGTTACTGCCAGTATATTCTACCAGCAAAACTATCTATTACCTTTGTCCTTAAAATGTACTTAGATCCCAGCCATGTCCTCCATCTCTGTTTAAGGCAAATATGCTACCAACATTAGCCTAGATGTCTTTCATTTCTTTTTTTTCATCGCTTAAAAAAATACCAATCCAATTCCTAATGCCTCCCTTCCTCCCCTCCTCCCAGTTCCTCCCTCTCCATTCACAGACCCCTCCCCAATCCCTCCAACCCTAGGGGGGTGCCATACACCCCGTCCTGTGGAAAGTCCAAGGCCCTCCCTACTACATCTAGGTTGAGCAAGGTTTACATCCAAAGAGACAAGGATCCCATGAAGCTGGTATATGCAGTAGAGACGTATCCCAGTGTCACTATCAGTGACCCCTCAGTCTGCCCCAGCTGTCAATCCCCTTCAGAGGGGCTTGGTTGTTTGCATGCTCGTTCACTCCCAGTCTAGTTGGAGTTGGTGAGTTCCCATTAGTTCAAGCAAGCTGTCTCAGTGGATAACTCCCCTCATGGTCTTCAATTCCTTGCTCATACTCTCACTCCTTCCACTCTTCAAGTGGATCTTGGGAGCTCAGTCCAGTGCTCCAATGTGGGTCATTTCCTCTGTTTCCATCTGTTGTTGGATGAAGGTTCTATGGTGATATTTAAGATAATCATCAGTCTGACTACAGGGTAAGGTCAGTTCAGACACCCTCTCCTCTATTGCTTAGGGTCTCAGCTGGGTTCATCTCCTGGGTTCTTGGGCATTTTTCTAGAGCCAGGTTCTTGCTAACTCAATAATGGCTCCCTCAATCAAGATATCACTTACCTTGCTCTCATATCTGTCCTTCCTTCATCACGACCATCCCGTTCCCTCAAGTTCTCCTCAAACCCCCTTCTCCCCACCTCTACCTCCCACCCCACTGCTCCCAAATTTTTGTCTGATTACAATTTCCAGGTGGGTCTACATATGTTTTTCTTTAGGTTCACCTTATTACTTAGTTTCTCTAGGATCCTGAACTATAGGCTTTTTGCCCTTTGTTTATGACTAGTATCCACTTATGAGTGAGTACATACCATATTCATTTCTTTGGGTCTGGGTTACCTCAGTCAGGATAATGTTTTCTAATTCTGTCCATTTGCATACAGTAGTACTCCAATGTGTAGATGTGCCACACTTTCTTTATCCATTCTTCAGTTGAGGGTCATCTAGGTTGTTTCCAGGTTCTGGCTATTACAAATAATGCTGCTGTGAACATAGTTGAACAAATGCTCTTGTAGTATGATTGAGAGTCTTTTGGGTATATTCCCAAGAGTGGAATTGCTGGATCCTTAGGTAGGTTGATTCCCAGTTTTCTGAGAAACCGCCACACTGATTTCCAAAGTGGTTGCACAAGTTTGCATTCCCACCAGCAATGGATGAGCGTTCCCCTTGCTCCACAACCTCTCCAGCATAAGCTATCATTAGTGTTTTTGATCTTAGCCATTCTGACAGGTGTAAGATGGTATCTCAAAGTTGTTTTGATTTGTCATTTCCCTGATAGCTAAGGAAGAAGAACATGTCCTTAAGTATCTTTTGGCCATTTGAAATTCTTCTGTTGAGAATTCTCTGTTCAGTTCCATTCACAACTTTTTAATTGGGTTATTTAGAATTCTAATGTCTAATTTCTTGAGTTCTTTACATATTTTGGAGATCAGTCCTTTGTCTGATGTGGGGTTGGTAAAGATTTTTCCCCATTCAGTAGGCTGCCTTTTTGTCTTATTGACTGTGTTCTTTCCTTTACAGAAGCTTCTCAGTTTCAGGAGGTCCCATTTATTTATTGATGATCTTATTGTTTGTGCTACTGGGGTTATATTTAGGAAGTGGTCTCCTGTGCCCATGCATTGGAGGTTGCTTCCCACTTTCTCCTTATATCAGGTTTAGTGTGGTCAGTTTTATATTGAGGTCTTTAATCCATTTGCATTTGAGTTTTGTGCATGGTGACTGATATGAATCTATTTTCATTCTTCTACAAGTTGACATCCAGTTATTCCAGCACCATTTGTTGAAGATGCTTTCTTTTCTCCAATGTATCTTTTTTTGCTTATTTGTCAAAAATCAGGTCTTCATAGGTGTGTGAATTAATATCCGGGTCTTCTGTTTGATTCCATTGGTCAGCATCTCTGGTTTTATGCCAATACCAAGCTGTTTTCATTACTGTAGCTCTGTAATAGAGCTTGATGTCAGGGATGGTAATGCCTCTAGCAGTTCCTTTGTTGTACAGGATTGTTTTGGCTGTCCTGGGTTTCTTGCTTTTCCGTATGAAGTTGAGTATCGTTCTTTCAAGGTCTGTGAAGAATTGTGTTGGGATTTTGATGGGGATTGCATTGAATCTATAGATTGCCTTTGGTCAGATTGCCATTTTTACTATGTTGATCCTTCCTATCCAAGAGCAAGGGAGATCTTTCCATTTTCGGGTATCTTCCTCAACTTCTTTCTCAAAGACATAAAGTTCTTGTCAAATAGGTCTTTCACGTCCTTTATTAGTGTTACCCCAAGATATTTTATGTGATTTGTGGCTACTGTGAAAGGTGATGTTTCTCTGATTTCCCTCTCAGCTTCTTTATCCTTTGTGTTTACGAGCTCTACTGATTTTTTTGAGTTGATCTTGTATCCTGCCACTTCACTGAAGGTATTTATCAGCTGCAGGAGTTCTCTGGTAGAGTTTTTGGGGTTACTTATATACACTATCATGTCATCTGCAAATAATGAAAGTTTAACTTCTTTCCTTCCAATTTGAATCCCCTTGATCTCCTTATGCTGTCTTATTGCTGTTGCTAGAACTTCAAGAACTATGTTGAGAAGATATGGAGAGAGCAGACAGCCTTGTGTTGTTCCAGATTTTAGTGGAATCGCTTTGAGTTTCTTTCCATTTAATTTGATGTTAGCTGTCAGCTTGCTGTATATGGCTTTTATTATCTTTAGATATGATCCTTGTATCCCTAATCTTTCCAAAACCTTTATCATGAAGGAGTGTTTAATTTTGTCAAATGCTTTTTCTGCATCCATTGAAATGATCATATGGTTTTTTCTTTCAGTTTATTTATATGATGGATTACATTGATTGATTTTCGTATGTTGAGCCAGCCCTGCATCTCTGGGATGAAGCCTACTTGGTCATGATGGATGATTTTTTTGATGTGTTCTTGGATTCGGTTTGCCAGAATTTTATTGAGAATTTTTGCATCCATGTTCACGAGTGAGATTGGTTTGTAATTCTCTTTCTTATTTGAGTCTTTGTGTGGTTTTGGTATCAGGGTAACTGTAGCTTCATAAAAAGAGTTTGGCAGTGAGCCTTCTGTTTCTACTATGTGGAACACTTTGAGGAGTATAAGTATTTGCTCTTCTTGAAAGTTCTGGTACAATTCAGCACTAAAACCATCCAGCCCTGGGCTTTTTGGTTGGTAAGTTTTTGATGGCAGCTTCTATCTCCTCACGGCTTATAGGTCTATTTAAATTGCTCACCTGGTCTTGATTTAATTTTTGTAGGTGGTATCTAAAAATTTGTCCATTTCTTTTACATTTTCCAGGTTTGTGGAGTACAGATTTTTGTAGTAGGACCTAATGATTCTCTGAATTTCCTCTGTGTCCATTGTTATGTCCCTCTTTTCATTTCTGATTTTGTTAATTTGGATGTTCTCTCTCTGCCTTTTGATAAGTTTGGATAAGGGTTTGTCAATCTTATTGATTTTCTCAAAGAATGAGCTCTTTGATTCATTGATTCTTTGTATGGTTTTCTGTGTTTCTATTTTTTTGGTTTCAGCCCTCAACTTGATTATTCCCTGTCTTCTTCTCCTTTTGGGTGAGTCTGCTTCTTTTTTTTTTCTAGAGCTTTCAGGCATGCTGTTAGGTCATTGATGTGAGCTTTCTCCATTTTCCTTATGTGGGCTCTTAGTGCTATGAACTTTCCTCTTAGCACTGCTTTCATAGTGTCCCGTAGGTTTGGATATGTTGTGCCTTCATTTTCATTGAATTCAAGGAATGTTTTAATTTCTTTCTTTCTTTCTATCTTTACCCAGGAATGGTTAAGTAGTTGACTGTTCAGTTTCCATGAGTTTTTAGGCTTTCTGGGAGTAGTATTGTTGTTGAATTCTGACTTTACTCCATGGTGATCTGATAAGACACAGTGGATTACTCCAATTTTTTGGTATCTGTGGGTGTTTGCTTTGTTACCGAGAATGCAATCAATTTTAGAGAAGGTTCCATGAGATGCTGAGAAGAAGGTATATTCATTTTTGTTTGGGTGTAATGTTCTATAGATGTCTGTTAAGTCCATTTGATTCATTACATCTGTTAGTTCTCATATTTCTCTGTTAAGCTTATGTCTGTTTGACCTGTCCATTGTTGAGAGAGGAGTGTTGAAATCTGCTACTATTAGTGTGTGGGGTTTGATGTGCAATTCAAGTTTCAGTAGTGTTTCTTTTAGATATGTGGGTGCTTTTGAATTAGGGGCATAAATATTCAGGATTAAGACTTCATCTTGGTGAATTGTTCCTTTTATTAGTATATAATGTCCTTCTCCATCTCTTCTGATTGATTTTAATTTGAAATCAGTTTTGTTAGATATTAGGATAGCCACACCTGCTTGTTTCTTAGATCTGTTTGATTGGAAAGCCTTTTCCCAACCCTTTATTCTGAAGTAGTGTCTGTCTTTGAGGTTGAGGTGTGTTTCTTGTAAACAGCAGAATGCTGGATCCTGTTTACGAATCCATTCTCTTATCCTGTGCTTTTTATAGGTGAATTGAGAGCATTTATATTAAGCAATATTAATGACCAGTGGTTGTTAGCTCCGGTTATCTTTCGGTAGTAGTGTTCGTGTGTTTCCCTTCTTTGGGTTATGCTGGTGGGGGTTATCAGATGCCTATGTTATTGTGGGTGTAGTTAGCTTCCTTGGGTTGTGGCTTTCCTTCTAGTACTTTCTGTAAGGCCGGGTTTTTGTATACGTATTGTTTAAATCTGTTTTTGTCATTGAATATCTTGTTTTCTCCATTAATGGTGAATGAAAGCTTTGCTGGGTACAGTAGTCTGGGCTTGCATCCATGGTCTCTTAGTGTCTGCAGCACATCTATCCAGGACCTTCTGTGGGACAGAGAAGGTAATGTGGCAGATGCCATGCTTCTCCGGCCCAAGATGGACACTGGTTAAACTCATGCTGGTAAGCCACATCCTCGTGGTGAATACAGATTATTAAAAATGGGCTGAATCAAGATGTAAGAGTTGGCCAAAAAGAGGCTAAAACTAATGGACCAGGCAGAGTTTAAATAAATACAGTTTCTGCGTAATTATTTTGGGGTTTAAGCTAGTCGGGTGCCGTGATTGCAGCCAGCCTGCCTGCGCCTCATTACTACACTGGCTATCATGGTTTCCATTGAGAAGTCGGGTGTAATTCTGATAGGTTTTTCTTTATATATTACTTGACCTTTTTCTTTTGCAGCTTTTAACATTCTTTCTTTGTTCTGTATGTTTTGTGTTTTGATTATTATATGGTGAGGGGATTTTTTTTTTGATCCCGCCTATTTGGTGTTCTGTAAGCTTCTTGTACCTTCATAGGAATATCCTTATTTAGGTTGGGAAAGTTTTCTTCTATAATTTTGTTGAATATATTGTCTGTGCCTTTGAGCTTGAATTCTTATCCTTCTTCTACCCCTATCATTCTCAGGTTTGGTCTTTTCATGGTGTCCCAGATTTATTGAATATTTTGTGTTAAGAATTTTTTGGATTTAGTGTTTTCTTTGACCAAAGAGTCTATTTCCTCAATAGAATCTTCAGTGCCTGAGATTCTTTCTTCTGTCTCTTGTATTCTGTTAGTTATACTTGTCTCTGTAGTTCCTGTTCATTTACCTAGATTTTCCAATTCCAGAGTTCCCTCGGTTTGTGTTTTCTTTATTGCCTCTATTTCAATCTTCAAGTCTTGAAATGTTTCCTTCACCTGTTTGTTTGCTTTTTCTTGTTTTTCTTGGGTTTCATTGAGGGACTTATTCATTTCTTCCAGCTTTTTGTTAGTCTTCTCCATTTCTTTAAGGGAGTTTTTCACTTCCTCTTTAAAGGACTCTATCATTTTCATTAAGTAAAGTTTAAAGTCATTTTCTTCTATATCTTCTGGGTTAGGATGACCAAGTCTTCCTGTTGTGTGTCCACTGGGTTCTGGTGGTACCATGTTGCTTTTTAGGATGATGGAGGAGTTCTTGTATTGGCACCTTCCCATCTCTTCCTTCAACTCTTATGTCTCTTATGTCCAGCAAGTATTGGTCTCTGCGGAGCTCGCAGGGAACCATGCGTTGAGGGCGGGGTAGATGGCTTTCTAGTAGCCCAGCTCTCAGCTGTCTGCTAGGAATGTGGAAGGCACCTGGGGAAAGGGGACCCCCTGGCCTTTTTCCCACAGTGAGGTTTTAGGAAGTTGGGGGTCCGGGGTCCCAGGGCCACTGTTGTCTCACTTCTTATGTCCAATAAGTATTGGTCTCCATACCTCTAAATTCTAAGACAGGAAGGTATTATGCAAGCAAAATAGCTTCCTCTCAACTTACAACTTACTGTGATCGGCCTGCTGTTTTGCACCAACATCCATGCCATTTTGTTCCTCTGTAATCGAAATCCAGTCTAAGAGTAGATCCCAATGCTCAAAGATACCAAAGCCCACCCACTTATGAGTTTCTATTGCATTTGCAGCTGCTGGTTTTGTGTCTGTCTTTGTTGCTTGAGTGGAAGCTTGCTGAGAGCAAAAGAAAAGTAGATGCTCTTCATCTATTGTCATATTTCCTAAGATATTGTAGTTATATAGCACACATTGAACAGAAGAATGAATAAATGAATTCATATGTAAAGAGATGGAAACGTGAAGTTCAAAAGGGATTCATAATCTGGGTTTAAAATTAAAGTTAATGTTGACTGCATTTATTATTTACAGACCATCAGAATAATTACCTTATTCAACTAGCAGGAATACGGCTCATGCCGCTGTTAAAAACTTTTAAAGAGATAAGGGAATATTTATCTCAGTACTGTTAACTTTCCCTGATTACTGGTCTCCATGGATCTCTGGTGTCATTTAAAGTTCAGAGCATAGTCTACATCTGATCATCCCTCTGTTACCTAAAGGCCAACTTGGTGGTGTCTCTAGCATCCTATTGCCCCAGGTACTATTTTATAGAGGTCCCAGTTCAATTACTAATAACCTTAATAATTCAAAGTTAATTTATCTTCTTGGCCTATTTATGTCACAGATGTCATTAACTCTCCTTTGTGACAAGGCTAGGGTTGATAATGAGACATCTATCTGACATATGAACCATCTAAGGAAGTGTATTAACTAATTTTCTATGCCCGGTTTGTTTGCAAGTGACTATATTGTTTGATTTTAAAGAATTAGTGAATATTCAGTATTTTAGTACATATAATGATTATATGCACTCTGATCTGATTGGGTACTCCCATCCATTGCTTCGTTGAGAATCTGTCAAGCCCCTGCAATGTTTAAAAGTGCTGTTGGAACAACAGGGACCATCCCATAGCTCTAAACCTCAGCATCACTATTATGCTCTTGAGTGGAGCTTGCATTTGTTAGCTAGCTGAGGATATAACTGTGTTTATGCATGTTATGCTGAGGGCAATCCTATAATCCTCTGAAGAATACATGGTAAAATGACAGACTGGACAATTCTCAAAAAGACTTTCCTGAGGAGCAAGGGAGATTTTGCTTCTTGATATTTAGGTTTTATTGTGGGGTTTGTTCATTTGTTTTTGTTTGCAACATATGTTCAGAATGTTAGATTCTGGGAAAATCATGAATAATCTTTGAAACAATTTTTCATTATTTGTAAACGGAGTTACAGTGTACTTCATACAACACATTGGCTATGGAATGAGATTTAATATTTAGATTGTTTAGAGTACTATGTCCTTACAAGCAAATAATTAGAAGAGTATTTACCTGGGGTATTAAAATATTAACCAAACTCAATTTTTACAAATGTAGCCAGCTATTTGATACAATCTGGGAGTAACGTTATAACGAAGATAATTTATTATTGTCTGATTGACTTAAATATTCTATGTATCATTTGCAAAGTGCCTTAAATGGGGATAGACTCAGATATTATCCACTATAATATGCATAAAACTCCCAGATAATTCCTAAAATATCATTCTACAAACTATCTTAGAATAAGAAAAAGGAAATCAGGGCATTAAAACATCTCTAGCAGAATGATTAAATTTATGTATCCTTCCACATGCATTTGTGTTTTCACAAGATTGCGATTTCTATATGATTATAATAGTCCCCTAGGCAAAAAAGCCAAAAGAAGGAATAATATTGTTAGCAAAAATAATTGAAAAAGTCTTGATTAAGTGAGCCTTAACTCAGCAATTACTTGTTACAAGCAAATGCAGGACACTGCAGGAGAGAGAAACAGAAATGGATGGTGTTAAAAAAAAAAACAGAACAAAACTGTGTAAGAGACAATATATGAAAGGCTAGGAAAGCGAAGTGGCACTACCACTAGGTGAACTGAATTGTCTAAAATTGCACGCAGGATCATGAGATGGCTCCTTAAGTAGTAATATCAGTCAAGCCTGACAACCTGAGTTTAAGACTCAGAACTCATTCATGGTAAGAAAATTGATTTTTACAAGTAGTCCTGTGACCTCCACACATGCACTGTAACATGAATACCCCCAAACACATATATGCACTATAAATAGAATAGTCTAAGAGTTTAATACTCCTGTATGGTGGTACATGCCTCTAATCCCGGCTCTATGGAGGCAGAGGCAGGTGAATCTCTGTGAGTCTGAGGCCAGCCTGGTCTACAGAGCAAGTTTCAGGTACTAGGAAACTCTGTCTAGAAAAACAACAACAACAACAACAACAAAAAGTGTGTTCCAAATATTTCAAAAAATAAACTTAGACTAATATCTGTTACTTATCTGAAATTTAAAATCAGGTGGGTGTTATGTACTGTTATATCCTAAGTTTGGAGATATCACATAAACTATGTGTATAGTTCATAAACAGAGATAACAATTTCCTAGCAGTAAATAAAGCAATTATATGCCAGATCAGATTTTAGTCTTTAAAACAAAATTTTGAATATTCTCTCTTGTCTAACTTTTCATAATTTTAATCAAGGTGGAAAAAGTCCACATTTATTTTAAGAGGCTCAGAAAAGATAAGTCAGCTTTTTTGCTTTAATGCCTTTGTTTTCTTTAACGGCACTGAATTAATTTATATTTTTAAAGTCTTCATTCTGTGTAATATATTGCCAATAAGAACCATGTAAGTGATGAGGCATTCAAACCTAGTTTTCAATAATTAACATCTCTGAAATAGTTGCCTGTTTTTCAAAGCCACTGTCTTCAAATAGAATTGAATCACATGAAAAAATAGAAAACTACTTTAAAATATGTGATCTGCAGAGAGTTTTTTTTAAAGAGTACTTTGTCTTAACTATGGTTTGGACTTATTATTCTAAGATGTATCTTAGATAAATAAAAATATTCATGTGAAATTCTTCCGTCTGACACAGTTCTTAAGAAAACATTCTTCCCTGGAAGTTGAGTAGAGAGTAATTCAATGTCCTCCTGTAATTTTTTATTGTTGGAGAGCTAAACATTTTCTCCCGGAAACAGTTGGGACTAAATGCAATTTCTCTCTATGCCATACAGTGAGGTTCACCAAATTAGTTTTAAAAATGGCAGTGTAACAGCTTGAAGTAGAACACGAGGAGAATTTCAACCACTTTTGTTTCATAGAAAAAAGTCACATCTGTATACATCCCTGGAATTTGCTCTGTTATGGAGTTGCAATTCTTCGAGCATGTGATATAAAGAGCATGAATAATAAAATCCTTTTATTTGATAAATCACCTTACATGTAGAAAAGAATCAAAATGTTTGTAAATTGCAGTTAGCTTGTGTATAATTAATGGGGAATTCTGCTATTTATATGGCAGAAGGGTGAAGTACTATTTATCCCATGTCTCTTCTCTAACCTGACAGGCAGAAAGGCTGTCAGAAAACAAAGTCTCAACATTTCAATTAAGAAGATAAAGAGTAAAGGCTAATAGCTCACATTAAAGTGAAGTCATAGTTGAAAATATAATAATGTGTATTTTTGATTATCTTTTACTAATATGAGGGCATTCTTATGACTTGGAGAATAGAGATGAGACTGTGTGTCATTTGTAAACAGCCACAAAATGGCACAGGCTAGTCTACAGTTGGGACTGGCACAACTCTGAAATGAATAGATGAGTATGCTGATAATTATAAGGGAAAACATAGCAAAATTTTACCACATAGACCATCTTCTTTAAGAATATTTGATAATTTAATAAGTGATTTGGAACCTATATGCAAGACTCAATACGGGAAGAGAAGAAAGAAAATCCAGACTGATTGTGGAGTTCTTGGGTTTGGAGTAAAGTCTGCAAGGCAAGTATATCAAAATTGTTTAGGATGTTAGGGGGAGACTAAAAACTACTAGAAAATAAATTAAGAATGAGAAACTAGTAATTCAAGATGCTTAGATATCTAATAGGGACATGTTTTAGAGTTCTGTTGTGAGGGGAAATTGTTTTCTGTACCTCCTAACAGAAATTTCTGCCAGATAGTTGCTTTTGGTTTAGCATGTTGTGGAATCAGGATGTGGACTGGTTGTTGGTCAAAGTTGTAAATCAGGTTACAAATTAGATATTGGTTAGAAGTGGTATCATTTCTGTGAGGTCCTCTACCTTTGGATTTCAGACAAATCTCTTTATTCACTTTCTTGTTCAAGATATTGCAGGGATTTTTCAAGTCAGTTGGAAAGGAGAAGATGCTGTATCAATCATCTGTGACATTCTTCAAAACACATGTGGTAAGGATGTGCATTTGGGAAAGGTTGCCATGTGATGCTTAAGTTTTCTCCACTGAGTCTTTGTCCATTTGTGAATGACTGGTCTACAGAGTAAACTCAAAACCTAGTATGGAAAGCTGCAAAACAGTGGTTCATGCTTTTCACGTTTGTCTAGTTCTTTCTGCTCCAAAATTTTTGCTGCAGAAATAGTAAACAGATTACATGCTTTCTGCTTGTAATGCTCGGTCCCGTTTGAAACACTCATTTCTATGTCATTACCTTTGATCTTGCAACTACTAGTTCCTTGCTCTTGTAATATGTTGTATGGGAATAGGTATCCACGTTATTTTCATGTTTATTTTGTCTTGGTCAAGAAATATTTCAAGACAGCGGCCATGTCATTCTTTGTCCTCTCAAGGTACATTATGAGGTCCACTACATAGTCAGTTATAAATAAGTATTTGTTAAAACTAAATAAAGAAATAAAATAAGGAATAGAGGTCAGAGTTTATAAGCTGTTTCTGTTCGTTTTGTTTCCAATGATACTTCAGAAATAAACTTCACGAGCATTTTTTAACTCAAACAAATTTTAAAGAATCATGCCATAAATCTGTGTGGAACACATTTAATCATTTAATACTATAATGTATATATACATGCATATATATATATGTATACATATATAGTTGTGTGTGATATGATAAAACATGGTACAATTTGTCTGGATATATTTTTCCCCATCGAAAACCCCCCCAAAATATTTTTATTAATTAAATTTGTTCTAAATACATTTGTTCTTTAAATACCTAAAAAGTACATACTGGTCACATTCACCCTTACTTCCTTATACCTCATGTCCATTTCCCCCCCATAAATCTCTCTTAACTTCTTTTTTATTTTTATTTTATTTAAAAAAATAAAAAATCCTATCTTTTTCATTTTACAATCCAATCCCAGTTCCTACTCCCTCCCCTCCTTCCATTCCTTCCAGCTTCCCCTCCACCCCATCTACTCCTCAGAGAGAGTAAGGCGCACTGCTTTGAGGAAGGAGCAAGGCCCTCCCTACTGTATCTAAACTGAGCAAGGCATCCATCAAAAGAGAATAGATTCCAAACAGCCAGTACAAGCAGTAGGGATATATCCTGGACCCACTTACAGCAGTCCTGCAGTCTGCCCCAGCCAATCAACTGTCACCCATATTCCCAGGGTCTAGTTTGGTCCTCTGCCGTTCCTTCCCTGTCTGGCCAGAGTTGGTGATCTCCCACTAGCTCAGGTACACTGTTTCAGTGGGTCTTGACCTCCTTGCTCATATTCTCACTCCTCCTACTCTTCAGTGCTTTGGGAGCTCAGCCCAGTGCTCCCCGGTGGATCTCTGCCTCTGCCTCCATCAGTTGCTGGATGATCTGTGATGACATTTAAGATAGTCATTAATCTGACTACAGGTCAAGGCCAGTTCAGGCACCCTCTCCACTCTTGCTTAGGGTCTTAGCTGCGGTCGTCCTTGTGGATTCTTCAGAATTTTTCTAGTGCCAGGTTTCTTACTAGTCCCATAATGGCTCCTGCAATCAACATATTTCTTTCTTTTCTCTTTGTCTCTGTCCTTCTGCCATCTTGACTACCCATTCCCTCAAGTTCTCCTCTTCCCTTCTTTTCTCCCTTCCTCCTTCCATTCTGCCCTCTCTTCTTCCCCTAACCCCATGCTCCCAATTTTGTCAGGAGATCTTGTCTATTTCCCCTTCCCTTGGAGATCTGTATATGTTACTTTTAGGGTTTTCCTTGTTACTTAGCTTCTCTGGGGCTTTGAACTATAGGCTTGTTATCCTTTGTGTTACAGCTAGTACCCACTTACGAGTGAGTACATACAGTACTCATTTTCTGTGTCTGGGTTAATTCACTCAGATTGTTTTTCTACTAGTTCCATCAGTTTGCATGAAAATTTCAAGATGTCATTATTTTTTTTTACTGCTCAGTAGTACTGCATTGTATAAATGTACCAAATTTTCTTTATCCAACCTTTGGTTGAGGGGCATCTAGGTTGTTTCCAGGTTCTGGCTATTACAAATAATGCAGCTATAAACATAGCTGAAAAAATGTCCTAGTAGATTGATTGAGAATCCTCTGAGTATATGCCCAAAAGTGTTATTTCTGGGTTGTGAGGTAGGTTGATTACCAATTTTCTGAGAAACCACCATACTGATTTACAGAGTGGTTGTACAAGTTGGCATTCCCACCAGCAATGGAGGAGTGGATTATTCTGCATCCTCTCCAATAAGCTATCATTGGTGTTTTTGAGCTTAGCAATTCTGGAAGTTATAAGATGGTGTCTCTGAGTCATTCTGATTTGCATTTCCCTAATGGCTAAGGATGTTGAACATTTCTGTGTCTTTCAGCCATTTGAGATTCTTCTGTTGAGAATTCTCTGTTTAGATCTCTACCCCATTTGTAATTGGAATATTTGGTATTTTGATGTATAATTTCTTGAGCTCTTTATATATTTTGGAGATCAGTCCTCTGTCTGATACGGGTTGCTGAAGATCTTTTCCCATTCAGTAGACTACCTTTTTGTCTTATTGACAGTATCCTTTGCTTTACAGAGGCTTATCAGTTTCAGGAGGTCCCATTTATTTATTATTCCTCTCAGTGTCTGTTACTATTGGTGTTTTATTCAGGAAGTGGTCTCCTGTGCCCATGCATTCAAGGCTACTTCCCGCTTTTTCCTCTATCAGGTTCAGTGTGATTTGTTTTATGTTGAGGTCTTTAATCCATTTGAACTTGAGTTTTGTGCATGAGGATAGATATGGATCTATTTTCATTCTTCTACATGTTGACATCCAGTTATAGCAGCACCATTTGTTGAAGATGCTTTCTTTTTTCCATTGTATAATTTTTGCTTCTTTGTCAAAAAATTAGGTGTTCATAGGCGTGAAGATTAATATCTAGGTCTTTGATTTGATTCCATTGGTCAATCTGTCTGTTTTTACGCCAATACAAGGCTGTTTTCAGTACTGCAGCTGTGTAATAGAGCTTGATGTCAGGGATGGTAATGCTTCCAGAAGTTCCTTTATTTGTACATGATTGTTTTGGCTATCCTGTTTGTTTTTTTTCTATATGAAGTTGAATATTGTTCTTTCAAGGTCTGTGAAGAATAGTGTTGGGATTTTGATGGGGACTGCAATGACTCTACAGATCGCTTTTGGTAGGATTGCCATTTTTACTATGTTGATAACCGCCTATCCAAGAGCATTGGAGATCTTTTCATTTTCTGGTGTCTTCTTCAATTTCTTTCTTCAAAGACTTAAAGTTATTGTTAAACAGGTATTTCACTTTTTTAAGTTAGTGTTACCCCAAGATATTTTATGTTATACATGGCTATTTTGAAGGGTAATGTTTCTCTAATTTCTTTCTCAGCTTCTTTATCATTTGTATATGGGGGGGGTACTGATCTTTTTGAGTTGATCTTATATCCTGCCGCATTACTGAAGGTATTTAACAGCTGTAGGAGTTCCCTGGTAGAGTTTTTGGGGTCGCTTATGTATACTATCATATCATCTGCAAATAGTGAATGTTTGACTTCTTTCTTTTCAATTTATATCCCCTTGATCTCCTTTTTTTTTGTCTTATTGCTGTAGCTAGAACTTCAAGAGCTGTGTTGCAGAGATATGGAGAGAGTGGACAGCCTTGTCTTGTTTCTTATTTTAGTGGAATCTCTTTGAGTTTCTCTCCACTTAATTTGATGTTGGCTGTCTGCTTGTTGTATATTGCTTTTATTATGTTTAGATATGTTCCTTGTATCCCTGACATCTCCAAGACCTTTCTCATAAAGGAGTGTTGGATTTTGTTGAATGCTTTTTCAGTATCTAATGAGATGATCATATGTTTTTTTTTCTTTCAGTTTACTTATATGCTGGATTGCTGATCTATTTTCTCATGTTGAACCATTCCTGTATGTCTTGGATGAAGCTGACTTGATCGTGGTGGATGTTTTTTTTATGTTTTCTTGGATTTGGTTTGCCAGTATTTTACTGAGTATTTTTAAATCCATGTTTATGAGTGAGATTGTCTGTAATTCTCTTTCTTGGTTGAGTCTTTGTGTGGTTTTGGTATCAGTGTAACTGTAACCTTTTAAAAAGAGTTTGGCAATACTCCTTCTGTTTCTATTATGTGGAATAATTTGAGGAGTATAGGTATTAGCTCTTCTTTGACGTTCTGACAGAATTCTGCATGAAACCATCCATGTCTGGGCTTTTTTTTTTTTGTTGGGAGGCTTTTGATGACTGCTTCTATTTCCTTGTAGGTTAAATTGTTATTAGGTCTCGATTTAATTTTGGTAAAAAAAGAAAATTGTTCTTTTTTTACATTTTCCAATTTTGTGGAGTAGATTTTTGTCATATGACCTAATGATTCTCTGGATATCCTCCTGCTGTTATTTCCCCCTTTTCATTTCTGATTTTGTTAATTTGACTGTTCTCTCTCTGCCTTTTGAATAGGTTGGATAAGGGTTGGTGTATCTTGTTGATTTTCTCAAAGAACCAGATGTTTGTTTCATTAATTCTTTGTATTGTTTTCTTTGTTTCTATTTTATTGATTTCAGTCCTCAAATTGATTATTTCCTGTCATCTACTCCTTCCAGGTGAGTCTGCTTCATTTTGTTCTAGAACTTTCAGGTGTGCTGTTAAGTCATTAGCGTGAGCTTTCTCCACTTTCTTTGTGTAGGCACTTAGTGCTATGAACTTTCCTTTTAGCACTGCTCTCATGGTGTCCCATAGATTTGGGTATGTTGTGCCTTCATTTTCACTGATTTCTAAGAAGTCTTTAATTTCTTTCTTTATTTCTTCCTTGACCCATGGGTGATTCAGTTGAGCAGTGTTCGATTTCCATGAGTTTCTAGGCTATCTGCAATTAGTGTTATTGTTGAATTCTAACTTTAAACCATGGTGTTCCGATAAGATACAGGGGTTTATTTCATTTTTGGGGGGTATCTATTGAGGTTTGCTTTGTTACTGAATATGTGCTCAACTTTAGAGAAGGTTCCATAAAGTGCTGAGAAGAAGGTATATTCTTTTGTGTTTTGGTGAAATGTTCTACAGGTATCTGTTAAGCCATTTGAGTCATGACATCTGGTAGTTCTCTTATTTCTGTTAATTTTCTGTCTGGTTGACTTATCCATTGGTGAGAGTGGGGTATTGAAGTTTCCTACTATTAGTGTGGGGGTTTGATGTGCATTTTAGGCTTTAGTAATATTTGTATTACATATGCGGGTGCTCTTATATTTGGGGCATAGCTGTTCAAGATTGATACTTCATTTTGATGGATTGTTCCTGTAATGAGTATAAGTGTCCTCCTTCATCTCTTCTGATTGATTTTACTTTGAAGTCTATTTTGTTAGATATTAGGATAGCTACACCTGCTTGTTTCTTAAGTCCATTTGATAGAAAATCTTTTCCCATCCCTTTACTCTGTGGTAATGCCTGTCTTTGAGGTTGAGCTATATATCTGGTATACAGCAGAATGTTGGATTCTGCTTTTATATCCATTTTCTCAGCCTGGGTCTTTTTATAGGTGAATTGAGTTCTTTTATATTAAGAGATATTAGCAATCAGTGATTGTGAATTCCTGTAAAATTTTAGTGGTAGTGTTTGTGTGTTATACTTCTTTGGGTTTTTCTCATGTGAGACTATCTGTTGCCTGTGTTATTGTGGATGCAGTTAACTTCCTTGGGTTGGAGTTTTCCTTCTAGTACTTTCTGTAGGGCTAGATTTGAGGATAGGTATTGTTTAAATCTTGTTTTGTCACAGAATATCTTGGTTTCTCCATTGATGATGATTGAAAGCTTTGTTGGGCATAGAGGTCCGGGCTTGCATCCCTCATCTCTTATTGTTTAGAGCACATCTGTCCAGGACCTTCTGTTTTTCAAGGTTTTCATTGAGAAGTCAGGTGTATTTGATAGGCCTTTATATGTTACTTAGCCTTTTTCATTTGCAGCTCTTAATATTCTTTTCTTATTTTGTATGTTTTGTGTTTTGATTATTATATGGTGAGGGGACTTTTTTTTGGTTCAGTCTATTTGGTGTTCTTTAATCTTCTTGTATCTTCATAGGGATGTCCTTCATTAGGTTAGGAAATTTTTTTTCTATGATTTTTTTCTATGATTTTGTCTTCAAGTCTTGAATGGTTTAAACTGTTTGCTTCACCAGTTTGATTGTTTTTCTTTAAGAGATTTATTGATTTCTTTCATTTTTTTGTTTGTCTTTTCTTCCATTTCTTTTTTTCCTTTTATTATTACTTAAAAAAATACGAATCCAAATTCCCAATCCCTCCCCTCCTCCCAATCCCCTCCCTCTCCCTCCACAGACCCTCCCCCACCCCTCCAACCCTAAGAGAGTGCCATGCACCCCGCCCTGTGGAAAGTCCAAGGCCCTCCCTACTACGTCTAGGTTGAACAAGGTTTACATCCAAAGAGAATAGGATCCCATGAAGCTGGTATGTGCAAATAGAGACACATCCCAGTGTCACTATCAGTGGCCCCTCAGTCTGCCCCAGCTGTCAGCCCCCTTCAGAGGGGCTTGGTTGTTCCCATGCTCGTTCACTCCCAGTCCAGTTGGAGTTGGTGAGCTACCATTAGCTCAAGCACACTGTCTCAGTGGATGACCTCCTCATGGGAGGGCCTTGGACTTCCCACAGGGCAGGGAACCTGCCTTTTCTTAGGACTGGAGGGGGAAGGGGAGGGTGAGTGGGGGAGCAGGGGGGAAATGGGAGGAGGGGAGGAAGTGGAAATTTTGAATGGCATTATTTATAAAACAATAAAAAAGAACTGACACACAATAAAAGTGGTGTGGGGAGAATAATAGAATGCATGAGACATAAATAGATTGAAATGACTTCAATGGAATTGTACAACTGCAATGGGGCAGGCAGGAGGCAGAGATAGCGTGCAGGTGGGTATGGAAGGGAACCAACCAAAACTAAATATGTGCAAAAATGCCATGAGAAAATTAGTTACTTTGCCTGCTATTTAAAATAATTAATCTTCAGAAATCTAGTATTGTATATGATTTCTTTGGATTAAAGTATTACATGGCATAAAATGTTATGTGATAAAAGATTTGAAGAAGTAGGGCATACAGGATGAGGTCATAAACATTTGACTATAGTTTTATGTTTCATACCCAAAGACATACATCTATGGATTCTAAAATTCAAGTCTTGCCTATCTATTCTACTTATAGGATGTATAGCACATGATAAATTCATCTGAATCCTTTATGGATGTTAAGTAGTCAGTGAAAATTAATATAATACTACTTATTTTTCAAGCTAAGAGATGAAAATGAATCAGTCCTACATATGTAATAGTTTAGAGCTATCTGAACTAATCATACTTTGCAACAATTTTCGTTCATAGTCTCAGTAACCCTGGTGACTTAGTCAATGCCTAAATAATAGTTAAACAAGTTAAACAAATAAATAGTTGAACAAAGATTTGTTTGTAAGCTTCTGTGTATACAGCCTTTATAACACCTATGGTATCTTTAAAAATGAGAAGCTAAGTTTTGTGCTTATAGTGCTACTTCTAGGCAATGTGTCTCAAACTGTTGAAGAGGCAGTACACTTATCTTTTAGACTCTCGGGAACTAAGATGTAGCAAAAACAGTATCTCTCTTGTGATGTATTCATCATTTGTAGGAAAGATTATTAGATGTAAAGTTCAGCACATGAGATTTAATTCTGGTCCAGCTTAAAACTACTTGTGTAAACTTTGGCAAGCCTCTCCTAAAATGAGAGAATTGAACTCCACATATGTATGCTTCCTTCCAATATTAATGGTTTGAGTGTGTGATTTCATCCATCTGCTTGTTGCATGTATTACTGCTAAATGGCTAATGTCTAGAGAGGGTCAGGGTTTTCTAGACTCAACAAATATTATTTTGATGTATTAAATTTGCCAGACAGAACAATAAGCTTCCATTAAACAAACACATCATTAAGTGAGGACCAGTTTATTGAATGGGGGCAACATTATATATTTCCTGAGCATTCTCAGATGTTAGTAAGTTGTAGGAAAGCAAACTCATCCTGCAAATATTTTTTATGTGTCTACAACTTCATTCATTCACCTCATGTACTACTACTTTCATGAATTCAGGAGCTATCAAAATCAATTAAAAATTAATAGACAAAGAATTCTCAAGGCTGTTTTCTATGTAATGAATAAGGAGTTATGTGATTGAAAGGAATAAAAAGTAAAATATTTCCATAAGATATATGGAAATGGTTAATCAGGCTATCTCAGAGTCCTTAGCTTAAAATGCCACTTAGTTATTTTAAAAAGTGTTTATTAAACTATCAAACAGTTTGAAATATTTTTATCAGTTCATTCATATATTTGTACAACCTACATGCACTGCTATAAAGGAACTAAATCTTTTTCTACTCAAAACCTATTATTAACTTTATTCAAGAAGCCCAAGGGCATTTAAGAACAAAACAAAAGTAATCTTGGACTTCAGTCAAGTTATACAAAGAAGTAACACTTGGGGATAAGTGTCTTTATTGTGTTTGTTTATTTTTGTTCCCTTTTAAAACAGTGAATTGTGCCTTTCATTATAAAGGAATGCACACTATTGTGGCTTAATATATAATGTTAATTAGTTATCCATATATATGTGTATATACCACACCAAACATTATTTGATGTACAAAGTCAGAACTGGTTGTAACTTTTACATGAAAAGCTTAAGACCACCCAACTTGAACTAGTAATTACTTCAGCAAATAGCTGTATGCTTTTGTTTAGGAAAAGTGCGTTTAATATGTGTTTTGAAGACCTTTTAAAGTGATAATTTCTTTTTTCTGTTTCTAATTTTTTCAATGAAAATGTTTTTCCATATATTATATTCTGTTTGTAGCTTCCCCTCCCCAATTTCCTCCATGGTCCTTCCTGCTTAGCTACCAACCCAAATCTATACCTTTCAAATCCATATCTCAGTAGAATACAGATCAGCATTTAAAATAATAATGATGATGATGATAAAATATAAAATAAAAACAAACCAACCAAAAATGGGACAAAACAAACACACACAGGAGCCAAAGGAAAAGCTTAGAAACACTTATAGACACAGAGATATCCACATTCACACGCATAAATAGCCAATAAAAACACAAAACTAGAAACTATAATATATATGCAAGGAACCTATAAGGTTTAAGAAAAAGAAAAAGGTCTGACAAAGCATTATGAGACAAAGAACCTGCAAAAACATCATTGGCCTTGTCTTGTGTTGGCTGTATTCTTCTTGGCATGGATCCAGTGGTTTTTATTCGCAGCAATACTCCATTGGAGAACACTAATTTTTCATTTGTGAGTTTTTATCAATTAGAGATAACTTCTGATTGAGAAATGGAGGCTTGTGTCCACTTCCCTTCTTGGTGCTGGGATACGATCTGGGCCAGAATACACAGACCCTGTGAATGGGTCACAGTTTCTGTGCATTCGTAAGTGTATCAGTTTTGGTGTGTTGAGAAATGCCTTCTTTCCTTGTTGTCCTCCATCCTCTCTGGCTCTAACATTTTTTTTCACATCTTTTTATGCAAGGTTCCCTGGACCCAGGGGTGGGGAGGGATTTATTGGAGACTTCTCTTTTAGGGCTGAATGTTCCAATGTCTCTCACTCACTGAATATTTTCTCACTGTGGGTCTGTGTATTTGCTTCCATGTACTGCAAGAGGAAACTTCTCTATTGATGGATGAACAAGGCACTGATCTATGAGTACCACAGAATGCCATTAGGAGGCATTTTATTTCTATGTTTCTTTAGCAGAATAGGAGTATTTGTTTTCCCCTAGACCAGTGGCCTGTTTACTCTCAGGTTTTGGAACCTGAGAAGCAACAAGAATGGGTTCTCTCTCATGAAGTGAGACTTAAAACCATCCCATAAGTTTCATGCCTCTTTGCATGACCTCACTTTATGCAGGTAGGTCATCATTGTAAATTGAAGGGTTTGTAGCTGGGTTAGTGTTAACCTTTTCCCTTTGGTAGTGTGCAGAGTATCTTCTAGTTTTTTAGACACTCATCAGCAGGAGCTCTAGGTAGGCATATAGGGAGGTAGTATGGGTATTGTCTTCAGCAACAGGGGGCAAAAACTATACCACAATAACAAAATAATGGGAATCAACAAACAGCACTCACTAATAAATCAACACCAATGGCCTCAAAAGTGATAATTATTTAATGCATTCTTCTTATGAGAGAAATTGAAAAATTTATCGTGAAATTTTGAATTTGATTCCAAAGGAAATATTTGATGAAATGAAAGGGTTTGCCTTCATCTTCAAAAATGGTTCAAGTTAAATCTCCTATCTGATAGTTTTTACTCAATCCAACTTCCTGTTTAATCTAGGATGAACTATTCTACAATTTGAGTCACATCAATCCTTTTAAAAACAGCAGCATGTTAATGTCTCCAGATTTCTGAGCTATTTTTCCATTTTCCTCACCTAGCTCAGATTTTAGATGCTGACATTTCAGGAACTTTTTGCAATTATATAAGCACCTCTTCCATTAGATCATCAGAGCCTTCAGAGCCTAAGAAGGCTGTGAGCTGGGTAGATACATCCTCCCCTCACCACAGAGGTCCCAGGTAACATCACACACTTACAATCCAGACTCACCAATACACAGAAAAACTGACCCCTGACACACATTAACTTGGCCTGCTTCTTTGTGGGTCGGCATTCGCCTTACTTGTTTCTTCTAAAGAAGAAGAGCTTGCTCGGTTTGTTGTGCATGAAACTGTCAACTTCAAATCCCAACATCAGGTGTTAAAGGTCTTTTAACCTGAAGAGAAGATGTGAACCCGAGTCTCTGTACTGCCCTGCTTCTCAGTCAAACCCATTCCTTGCAATACCCCGTGAACAGTATCAGTACCACAGAGAATACCTGGAAGACACAGAAGGAGGTCAAAGGAGAGGACATCTTGGTTGCTATTAGCATTCAGTTACGTTATTCAACTGTGTGTCAGACAGCTTTTGGCTTCCTTTTGTGTGGTGGAATATCTACCCAACACTATGGTGGGACCACATCTTTGTATCTTTTCCACCTTCTTTAGCTAGCGTAAGCACCACCATCTTCATGTTGCCCTCAGTAGATAATTCCTGTAGAAAACCCTCCAACTTAACACTTTTCAGTAAGATACCACAGCCACAAATTTGATTGTCTTCTTCACTATGAAAAACAGAGAACTTCTGGCTACGTGTCTTTCTAATGACAGCTCACTCTTTTTTTTTCTGTACTTTTAGTCCATCTTATACCTGAATTTCCAGAAAACTCTATACATTTCCCTTTTCCTTTATGAGGAGGCTCCATATCATTTAAGGTACTCAAAGATTCCACTGTTAATGTAACAATCAGAGACAACTCACACAGGACTCTACTACTTTCCATGATGTAATCTCATGTTCCTTTCAGCCAATCTTCTAAAAACAAATAAGGATTTGTGGGACTGAGAAGGTACTCAGTGATTAAAAGGCTTGCTTTGTGGACTGAGCTCCCAAGATCCAGTCGAAGAGCAGACGTGGGAGAAGATGAGCAAGGAAGCTGGGACCTGGAGAGTCTGGTCCACCAACCGAGACAGTGTGCCTGATCTAATGGGAGCTCACCAAATCCAGCTGGACCAGGACTGAATGAGCATATGATCAAACCGGAATCTCTGAATGTGGCTGCCAATGGGGGCTGACTGAGAAGCCAATGATAATGGCACTAGGACCTTTTTCTTCTGCATGTATTAGCTTTTGGGGAATCTAGTCTATATGGATGCACACCTTCCTAGGCCAGGATGGAGGGGGGAGGGCCTTGGACTTCCCACAGGGCAGAGTACCCTGCCCCCTCTTAAGGAAGCATGGGGAGGAAGGAGGCGTAGTTGGGGAGCGGGAGGGGACTGGGAGAAGCGGAGGAAGTGTATTTTTTTTGAATGAAAAATAAAAGAATATTAAAAAATAAAAGGCTTGCTCTGCCAGGCTGCGGAGTGGAGTGCAGGTCCATATAGCCCACATAAACATCAAGCAGTATGATCTCACATGAAATTTGGTGTTGGGAAGGGAGAGAGAGGGGATTCTCAGCATGTTACCATTTCTAAGAGCTCTGGGTTCAATTGAAATATCATTACTCAATAACAAGGTGGAGAGCAATAACCCATATAAATGTTTGACGTCGACACACCTATAGACAAAGGGGAAAATGATTTCTATTTTGCTACTATTTTTTTTTGTTTTTAGCAATTTTAACCCTGATTTCAGGCCTATCTGAATTGAATTCAGCTTCATTGTTTTACCACAATGACTTTGCTAATCTCATTAAAATATTTGAAACAGCAGCAATAGTAATGCACAAGGAGTAATAGTACAAAGAGCAACAGTGATGTTAGAAGTAGCGGGAGGGACAAATGACAAGCAAATTTAGGGAATGAGGAAATAAACACTTGGAAAGAGAGCTTTACTGTTACTGTAGGCAGGATCAAGATGCAGAATGGCATAAGTTGTTGTTTTCTTTCAGACACACATCAGGGTCTAAGTTACTTGTTTCTGGTCCTTGCGCTTTTTAACTCTTTCTCTAATGTTCTGCTTCCCGTCTTGCAGCTGCCTATCCACCACGTGGTGGCCTTCCATGCCAGCTGAACTAAGATGCCATGGCTCTGCCCCCTTTCTGCCTGTCTCTTACAGGAAGCTGCCAAGATCTACAGCTTGCAGTCTTGGAGTTTTTCTTTTAAATTCTACCCCCCACCCCCAAAATGCGTGCGTTTCTTCTTGGGTCCTTGCTTAAATTATTTCATTAAATAATTATAGTAGCAATGACTGATTTCTCTAGTAATATGTGGCACTGCACCTGAAGTCCCAAACTTTCCAGGGAGGTCACAGTTGTCTCATTAGTGGTGACTGGTGGCATTGTGGCTAGGAATGATTTTAGGTGAGAATAAAATAATGCAAAAGCATGCTGTTGGTAGTTTAGTGCTTTAAAATTACCTTTCTTGTGAAACATTCAAAATATGAATTAAGATACAGAAAACCCAAAACAAATTTTTCAGTACAATGTTTTTAATGAGGTATTTTATTATGTTTCCAACCAACATATTCTTATTTATATAAATACTGAGAAAAACATACAGAAACACAATACAGTCAAACTATTGAGCTTTTGTCAGCATAGAAATGAAATATTGAGAAATTATGGCTTCCAGTCATAATTAGATTAAAACAGACCCTTGTTATTTTGAGGATAATTGCTTTTTTTTTAAACAGTTCTCACCTATTTCCAGAAGTTCTGTCTTGTTAAACTGCCAACTGAGAACTAATCCCATTTCTTCTGTTATTGAATATTTTGTAAAAACTACCAAATTTATGTTCACATAAGATAATTTTAAAAAAGGGAACCAAAAGAAGTCTTAGGCTCTGGTCCGCAAACATACATTATCCTAAGTGGTTATAAATACTGTGTTTCTTGCTATAAAAACTGCGTGGAAGTAAAAATTATCAAAATATGTTTTACCTAGTTTATTAGCTATATACTTTATTTGCTAATATAATTGACCCAATGCTTCTCTTGTACATAATTAATTGTAATTGTGAGTTAAATGGTATCTCCATGTTCATATAACCCATTTTATGTATGAATTGATTTTGAGTAAAGCAGGAGGGCAAAGAGCATGGCACTTTTGCAAACAGACATGATTCATTATATGTTTTGAAACATGCAGAGATTTAATATAAAATCCCTGAAGAAAGCTATTGTTGGTGAACGAAAAATTGTATTTTATAATCACTAATTATCTATACAGAAAATAACAAATGAAAACAAATTAAGAGATAAGGAAAGATAAGATAAATTATTCAGTGATGCTGAAATAGAAGAAAATCAGGTGTGTGAAGCTAAATAATGTTATTGCTTAATTGAAATTCAAACAAAATGAGATGCTGTGAGTTAACTTCGTTTTTTGAGACTGAAAGTATGAGGTATATTTATGAGATTTCATGCAATAGAACACTGAAAGCAAGGGGTGTGATTAACTTGCATGTTAAAGGAAAACTGTTCTTACAAAACCCAGTTAGAGCTCTTGGGTTGGAAAAACATGACGAAGCTGAAGACTGACAATGATGTGAACACAACCTGTCATTTCTGTTATCTTTGACTAGACAAGACACTAGACTGACCTTTACCCACAGCCCTTTGTGAATTAACAGTTTTTACTGCTTATATAGAGCTCAACACAATTCCTTTTTGATTTCCTCTTCCTTACAGAATGAGTCCTCTAAAAGAAATAGCATGTGACAACTGTGTGATTTCCATTTTGTTCACAAAAGAGGCTTGGGGACAGGGCAATGTAGATATTTAGCGAGCAATATCTTTTCCTACCATATGACAACCTTAACAAGAACGGGGTAGGGGTGGATAAAGAAAGAATGGAGAGATTGCCAAATTTCAATAAAGATTGCTGAACCTAGTGGTTCTAACTCAGACAGATAAACCCCCAGTGGGGAAAATACAAATCAAATGGAAGACAAGGAGTAAAAGAAGCAGTCACATTCTTAAATTCAACTTACTTATTACTTCTTGCATTGTTTCCTATTTGTTCAAAGATACACATTATATTTTTCCTAAGATAAAGCAAATGTATTTCAAGGTAAAATCTTTATTTTTTCCAATTTTGCTTCCATAGTTTAATAAGTCATACACAATGGGACTGATCCTTTGCTTCACTCCATGTTCAGGCTATAATTTTTAATACTATGTTCTGATCAATATGTTACCACAGTTTGATTTAAATATAGATATATTACGTAATATTTATCTTTGGGAACATAAAAGTTTAATGTTCCATGTCAAATGTTTATTTATATAATTCAGCAATGGGAAAAACTAGAGTAGGCACATACTGCTACTATATGATGATGAGTTCCAGGTGCTTCCGTACTCTGTATGGTACTGAAATAGCCAATCAGAATGTTTAATTTATATGTATAGTTGTCTCCACTTTGTCCCTTATGCTATACATGTCTGCTCATAAGTTTGGAATTTAGAGGTGCAATCCTCAACAAATTGCTATGTAAATAAAAGAAAACACAATTAGATAGACACATAAAACACAAAATTTCCAATTCCAAATTTTACATCAGTAGGACAATATAAAAACTAATTTCTGTATATAATAATAGATAAATCAGAATACTTGGTTGCACATATACCTCATGTTAACAACACAATTCAAGTGGAGACATTTTAGTGAGTTATTTTCCCATTATCTCTATGCTGAAATTTAAAATATTTTCTTACATCATGAAAATTGTTCACTTACAATTTTGATAACTTACACTTTATTTATATTTATTGTTAGCTTTTAAAACATCTTTTTAATTATCCCAAGATTATTCCTCTGTTTAAATTAAAATAAAGACACAACCATTAGGATTATGTGTGGATTCTTCATCTACCTGGTTTGTATTTTATGATTCCACCTTGGTATACCTTTCTACACTCTCTTCTCGATTCCTAACATGTGGCACAGCATAATTGCAGTCCATAGTCTCCCATCTCTGTTGGCTTCCTTCCAGGATCTTTCAGTAGCTGTACTGACAGAAGGTGAAGAGGCAAGGAGAAAGAGGAGTCATAGTTTTTCTATTAGTTTCTTATCAGGCAAATCACATCTTACAGATGACTGGGTCCTCCTGAAATGAAGGTGCTTGAGAGATGCCATGGTGATGAAGGACCTAGATTGAAAAAAAAAAAAAAACGTATAAAGTAGACAAGTAGGGCAATGTTGTCAAAACTGTGACATAATACTCAGTACCACAGAAACTGACATACAACACTTTCAGAACAGAAACGTTTCATTGAAAGTTTCTTTTCTCCTTTGAATCAGAGTCTAGTTTCAAAGGTGGGAGTCAGGAATCACTCAAGTACTCTTCCTGACAACTTTTCTTTTGTTTCTGTGGATTGGTCTGTTTACAAGCATAGGCTTCCATGTGTGTGTGCATACAGTCTCGCTTGTGTGTGTGTGCGTGTGTGTGTGTGTGTGTGTGTGTGTGTGTGTGTGTGAATGTAGAGGGCACATGCACACTGAGGTTTGATTCCTCTCCATCCTCTGTACAGAGGCAGGATCTCTCACTTTAACCCAGACCTAAGTGAATTGGTCCAACCTATCTCTCCAGCATGTCCAGGAGACCCGCAGTCTCCATCCCGTTCTATAGGCCCAGAACGGGTATTTCAGGACTGCCACTCTGGCCTGGCACTGACCTGACTGGGCTCTGGGGACTCAAACTCTGGTCCTCAAGCTTTCACAGCAACTGCTTTACCATCTCTCAAGTCCTGAAACTAATTTTTGAAACAAATCTTTCAGTAAGGTTAAAAGCCTAGATATGCCCATAATGCCTGCATTCATGAGGCCGAGTCAGACAAATCTCTAGGAGTTAAACAGCAGCCTGCTCTACGGAGCAATTTTCAGCACAGCCAGGGCTTTAAAGAAAAGGAAAAGAGAAGCTATAGAAATTGAAATATTGAAGTTAATTCAATCTGTTTTAACACTCATGAAAAGTCATGGCTATTGCGATGAAGTATAGACTCAAGTCTGGAGTCAAATAATCAACAGAGACATAGTATATGCTCTATTCTATATAACAAACATTGGAACCTGTAGGGGAGAGAACATTTATGGGACCACTGAGATTCTTGTTTACATAGCAGGTCATTTGCTACTTCATGGATCTGAATATGTGATTTAAAAAAATCAATACATCTCAAAGGTTATTTTTTAAATAATATTTCCTATGTGGGGAGATTTTATTTTAAAGTAAATTAATAGCTCCTGGATACATAATTACCTAAATTAAAGTAATGAGAAAATTTCAGCATAATATATTTATTCATTAATGCACACAATGTAATTTGATTATATTTACACCCTCTCCCAATTCTTACTCCTAACTCTTTAGGATCTTCTCTGAACCTCCACTACCAATTTCATGCCCCCCTTTTTGTTCTTAAAAAAAAGAAAAACAAAACAAAACCAGTACAATCAATTTGTGCTGCCTATTTATACGTTGAATGTAAGTTATGGAGTCTCATTAAGGACCACATTTAAAGAAGGCTGACTCTCGTTTCCCTCACCCTCTCCCTAGCTAGTGCAGGGGCTTGTGAGTTCCTCTTCCATTCATGCTAGAATGCAGACGGGTTTGATCTTCTGTGAAGTTGCGTGCAGGCAACCACAGGTACTTTGAGTTCATGACTGCCCCAGTCCCATCACACAGAATATACCATTTCACCCCGTTCGTCTCCGACGTCTGTCTCTTCTACGCTTTCTACTCCCTAGACCTCCCTGTGAGTTACTTTACTGTAATAACAAAGAATGCCTGTGAGGGGGAAATATGTCAAAAGCAAACAGAAAATAATCATCTGTAGGCAGAGACTGTTTACTTTGATATATAGAAAAAACATCTGATTAAGCCAAATAATTGGGCAAGAAATATAAGGTTACAACATACTTGGAGTACAAATGAGCCCCAGTAAAAGCCTGTGAGAGAGGTCTGTGTGTGTCCTGGTGTTCGTGCTGGGGACATTCTTGACATTTTTGTGTGTGTGTTACTTTAAATGACATTTGCTAATGAATGAGATAAATGTATGTGCATGGTAAAAAAAAAATCAAGAATTTTAAAATCTTTTAAAACTTAGAGCAGGCTTGTACATGAAAGACTAGGCAACATTTCCATTAAAACACATAAGCTGAAGAGTTTGTCATTAAATTCTATAAATTCTAAATATTCCTTACCTGAGAAATCATGACAATCAGAAGTGTGTAGTTCACATGTGTAGATTTTAAAATGCAGGTAAACAAGTCATACAGGAGGACAGCTCACTGTTCCAAGTTTCTGTTGTTAGTCTCCTCTGATATCTTTTGGAATGAAAATTAGGATTTGGGGAACATTTGTCCATGTTTGAAATAAATGATAAATGGAAAAAGTTTAAACACGTGAATATTGTTAAACATCAATTAGTCCAATTTTAAGAAGCATTAGAAAAGATAAAAAATCCCAAAGTTTAAAGGTTTTCAAGTGAATTAAAAAAAAGATACAAAGGAAGTGATACAATTTATTTTGTCAATAATGATACATTGAATTGTCAGTTGAAAAATGACTTCTTTACATATATAGTAGCTGAGAGCTTTAGTAACATGTTTACTGAAATATTAGTACTTGTGAAACCAACATACATGTTTCTTACATATTTAAAAATTCATCTTACTTATTTCAAATGTTGATAAAATTAATTAAAAATGGGGAAAATGAAAATATTGAAAATCATAAGGCATAATTTAGATTTTTTATTTATTGGAAAATCATTTGGAGGGTAAATTTCTCTTCAGATAAATTTCTTTTAAGAGAAAAGATCATTTCTAATATTTTCTTTTAAACAATTTCACTGTAGATACCCATGTGTATCTGCACAGACAGGTGAGTCATGTATTTAAATGTGACTCTATATTGTGATTATGTATTTATATATAATAGTTTCTGTCTGAAGAACTCAACACCATACTGACCTTTACGTCTTAATTTGTCAAGTTAGATGTAAATAGACTATATAAAGAAAATAAATATTTTCTTTGCAGGATTCAATTTTGTTTCTAAGGTATGTGGAAATGTATTGCAACACTTCCAGCTATCTATGTGTGATGGATTAATCTTTAGTCAATTGGATTGAGTATAGTGCTGTTGACATAAACATGTCTCCTGGTGTAACTATGGTGTTGTTTCCAGAAAAATGTAGCTGAATAAAAAAGAAAAAGTGGGCTGAGCATCAGTATTCATATCATATCAATTCATATAGATATGAATATAGATATTCATCTCTATCTGACCTTGGACACTATGTGTCCAGCTCCATCATAGTCTGGCCACTATGGCTGTTTAATCATGATGATTGTTGTCCTCTGATATTTTAAGACAAGGTAAATACTTCTCTATGTTTCTCCTTGTTAGGTATTTTGGTCAGAGTAATAAGAAAAACATTTAATAGGCCATTTCTTTATCTGTAGTACATTTGAATATTATTGTAAATAAATATTTGCAGTTCAATTAAGAAAGAACTGGACACTTTACAGTAATTTTATTCTGAAGAATATGCATTTGTGTCTATGCAACCATAAAAGGCATCATATTGTAATAGTTCATTTTTCTATAGTTAATTATACAAAATACAAAGCAACATTGCCCAAATATTACCAAGACATTTATAATCAGACCAAGAGAAAGGAGTTGGATTTGAACATTTTAACCCAATTGTATAAAGTATAATTTTATTTAATTTAAATATTGACAAAGTATTATTTAGAAAGTATATAAAAAATAAATACTTCTAACCAGTAAAGTTTTTGCATTTTTTTATTTAAATTCTAAAATATAAAACATCAAAATAATCATTAAAATCCATGGTTTGATTTCAGCTCTGTACTATTATATTATATACACTATTTCAGTTGGGACATGCCAGATCAGAGACCTCATTCACTACCACTAACAACTTTACCAATAACAATATATTGAAATATGATCACACTTATTTTTTTTCATATTCCCACGGTTGCTTTCACACCACAGTAGCAAAGTTTTGTGACTGACACTCTGATATTTCTTTTCAAAAATTGTGTGCCCTTGTTGGGTTTAAGCAACAATACAATCACCAACCATGGTCAAACTACACAGGAACAATCTTTCAAAAGTGACCATTTCAGACTCATACTAACTCACTGAAAATAGGATGCCCAGGTGAAAGGGGGATGCTTCTTAATTCATTCCTCCGAGATCACAGAACTCAAAGTATTGAGAAATGACACATCAATTCTGCTCATCATTTTTTCTTCAAAGTCAAATCATAAAACCATGACGATATTTCTGCTCAGAAGGAAAATGAAACCCAGCCACTTGTCTAGAAGAAAAAGCTGAATATTTGTGAAGAATTGCAGCAAATACTAAAGACAAATTATCTATGCAATCCAAAGAGTACTTACCACATTCTTAAATTATTGAGTTAGCAATAATCTGATTTGAAATGATAAACATAAACAGAAGTTTACAATAAGGCTGGAATATTGCTACAGATCATAAAATAAAATCTATTATTCATCTGGCAGGCAAAGGAATTAAATGCATCTTTAACATATTTAAAAGAAAATAATACTGCCCATTAATAATTAATGCATGTTTGTAATGATTTTACAATCCAATGTGAATTATCAAGAGACAATTAAAGATGTTGCATAAAATATTTAACCACTGTGGTGGTATTGCTATTTCATAATTGTTTAAAACGTTAAAGGAGGCTGGGAACTGTTTTCTAGATCTCTACAATGTGCCACAGAAAATAAACTATATATAAGTTAGTCAAATTATTAATTCTTCTCCGACTCATATGTTTCAATGCCTTGCAAACTTTCAGCATCAGCAAAGCAAATGCAAAAGTTTTTTTAATAAGATCGGAGAAATGATAAATTCTGTTAGTTTTTGCACATAATTTGAAACACAATGGACGGGCTGACAGCTGTGTAAAGGCCCATGTAGTACCTCCACTCACCAGAACGTGGTTAGGATGAGTCACGGACTCTTCACCTTACCTTGTCCTTTCATTCAAACCCAGCATTGTGTCGAAGGACCACATGTGCATACAATGTAACTTCTTAGAGCCTCCTTAGAAAATGAGTTTTCTCCTCCTTCCCATCACGATGGCTCAAAGCCTCCCAGTTGGCCCTATTCTTTCTCAGTCCTTGCAGGAAATTCTGAGATGGATTTGTAACTTGCCTCATGACTTCCGCATAATAAAAATCCTCTTGACATTTTCAGCAACAAAATGTCTCCTTTCATTACTACTGTTTTCAGTATAATGGAAAACTGAAAGTCTAAACTTACAGGGAAATGTTGTTTGCTCAGCTTGTCTCTGCAGCAGGCTAGGTTACATAGAGTAGGTATTGAGAGAATTTATTTCTTCCATTTTTGCTTTACTGCTTTCCTCTTTTATATCCCCACTCCTGCCTCAGTCTCTTCAGGATTAGAAATTCAGCAAGGAAGAATAGAGACGTCAGAGATAGGAAAAATTTCATTTGAACTGTTTTCTAGCAAAACCACTCATGGCTTCTGTATACATGCCCCATTAGAACATATCCTCTAGCTTCCTGGAATGTGGACGGATGGTCTCCATTCATTACACATCATGCAATTTATCCTTTGGGGCGCTCAAACAACGAATGTGTAAATAATTCTCATTGACTGTATCTCATCTTTATTCTCATTTTATAAGCCTACCTCTGACCTTCAAGGAATCATAGTTCACCCCCACAACACAGCTCAAGTTGCTAGTCACTGCTCCTCACAATGCCATTTCTGTGATATGCCTCAAACACAAGGGAGTGTGGATCAGTCACCCCAGTGGTATTTATGAATTTATTCTCACAGTTACAATTAAAGATAGAACTCTTCCCAGAGTGCTCTTCTCCATTATCCGGTTTTGGATTTCCAGCTGGTGGATGCACAACACCCACACCCTTCCCTTTGACCACTCTTTGTAAATCTGATTCTTATATCAACCCCCTTTACATTGTTGTGGGGACTATGGATCCTCAAGTGAAACAGAGTGCAACATTGCCATTTGTATAGATAATGTATATTTGTGAGCCCCTGTGCTGTACACTTTATATTATAAAGAGGGAAGTATTGAATGAGTGCCTTCCTCCATGAATGTGGTAGAGAATGGTTGAGAGAAAATAATACAGTTAAATTGCAGTTGCGATGAGTTATGGAAAATTATGGGCTAGAATGAAAATCTATCATGAAAAAATGAGAACAATGTGACAAATCCCTTTTCCAGAAAGTCACAGATATTATTTAAGGAAGTATAAGTTAACACAGAAATAATCGAGATTGTAGATTATTGGAGAATATCTCAGGTTGACAGAACCAGAAAAATGTTTGGGTCAGTGAAGATCAGATAGACTACTACAACTGGATGATAATGAGTGAAAAGAAAAGAAATAATACATGAAATAATAGTTACAAAGGATCTAAGTTTAATAAGCAATTTAGGAATTGCTTTACTTTATTCTATTTTTATCTGGCAAGTACATAATTTCAAACTCATTTTAAATGACAAAAAATGAAAACATGGGAGATTTAGGAATTATAAAAAAAATCCTCATATTTTAGTAAGAATTTTTCAAGCTGGAAGTAGGTGACACACACCTTTAATCCCAGCACTCAGGAGGCAGAGGCAGGTGGATCTCTATGAGTTTGAGTCAATCCTGGTCTAAGAGCTAGTTCCAGGACAGCCAAGGATACACAGAGAAACCCTGTCTCAAAAAACTCAATTTTATTTCATTTTGTAGTAGTATTTATATCTAGGGATACTCTTTTTTTAAAAACCAATATCCTTTATATACAAATAGAAATAATAATAAGAAATAACTAAAAGCTAACAGTCTTTCCTACTCAATAGTCTATTTCCAAACCTTTTCTCCATATTTATGTCTTGTCATGAGGTCATTCTAGTGTTGTTGTTAGGGTTCAAAGAATGTAGATCATGGGATGAGGTCTTGCAAGGTCACCTGTCTTGGGGGTAATACAGGAAGCAACTCTGAGGGTGGGAATAGTAAGGGAGATATAAGAAAGTTCTCTTAAGAATCAGATACTAACACCACTGCTGTGAGACGCACAGTTTGATTCCTCAAGATACCTCAGAATGGCTTTGAGAATTGCTGTCCTGAAGGGCAAAGGCAGGTTTCAGAAGAACGTCTGTTCCCAGAATGCTTTTAGTAGCTGTGACAAGATCAGGTTTAGAAGTCAGAGACCCATTTTAGAATCTCTTACAGAAAGTTGGCACTGCTGAAAACCCTTGAATTTGTGATCTTAAAAAAAAGTGTATATATTGATCTCTGTGGCCAGAAACTTAAAGAAAAGAAAAGAGCATAACAGGGAAAAAGGAAACTCTCCGTCATAAAGCTCAAAAATGCTTGGGCTGGAATATTGCCTGCTGGCTTCTTCCCTGACTGGCCAGAGGATTCTCCTGGGATAATGAGCTCTGTGCACAAGAGGCTGTTTTTATTGGCCTCTGTGGTTTTTCAACATCCAGCATCAACTCATTGAGTTGGGGGAACTTTCAGCATCATGAATGTTGAAAGTCATGTAGAATTTTTCACAGTGGCTACAGCTACAAGCAAAGGCTAAAGTAATGTGGTATAGGCTACAAGAAGCTTAGGATACATATTGCTCGTGTTCCTTCAACGAAAGCTGATTAAAGCACTCAGTAGTTTTTACTTTGAAGTATGGTATAAATAAGAAATGCAGAATACAGGAAAACCCATCAAATTGAAGGAGGTATTTACTTGGGAGCAGTTGTACAGCCCTAAGGAAGGTGGCTTTTGTTTTTGCTTCTCAGTACTCCAATCTTTCACATAGTACCGCTCAGTTCTAGTAAGCTCGTCTTTTTCCATGTGTGCCTTCCCCTGCTGACATGTACAGGAGCACCTGTTTTCCCTGTGATCATGTCAGCATTAGCCTGAAAGGAGCTAGCAATGGCCTCATCTTTCTGACTATAGAACAGTATTGAGGTTTTGAGTCTATAGGTTTCCTGATAAGGTAGGGAGTGGGGCACCATTTACAAGGTTGTTGTGAAGTTATTTCTGAAATTTCTAATTATGTTTGGGTTCTTCAGTCTTCTGGACAATTGTATTAGCTGTTTAATTTTGAACTAAATTAATTCCTTCCTAAGTCAAAGTAGGTTATATAATTTTCATATAACCATTATCTATGCAAGTTAGTGTTTCTTTTCATGCATTTTTAAAATTTTACTTTTAATTAATTGTGTTGAGTTTCATACATGAGTACTATATTTACATACTTTTTAACCCCTACTCTCTCCTTCCAGTTAGGTCATATACTATTTACTATTTCTTTTTCTTTCTTTCTTTTTGTTACATGTACACACACATACACACACCATATATAAAAATGACATTAAATGCAATCAATGTCATTGTGTGTGATCATGAGTGTATGTGTGTGTGTGTGCTCTGTGTGTGTGTGTGTGTGTTTAGGGCTCACAACTTAATATTTAATGACCTACTTGGTGTTTGACCCTGAAAAAGACTTAATCTCCCTCTTACAGAAGCTTTTACTTGCCTGCAGCTTCTTATTTAATGCTTGGGCCTTCTGAGATTCCAGGATCCACATTACCATGCCTATTATCATTGGACTAGTCCTATTTTGGCAACCATATAGTTGTAATTTCAACTTCCTTTCCTGTTATATACTATACAAGAGTCACCATATCTCCTAGACACCCCATCCTTCTTGTTCTTAAATCTTTCTGCCCTCTATTCCATGCTATTCCTTGAGTCTTAGGTGATTGTGTTATAGGTGTTTCTCTTGGTGTTATGAACCTCATGTTTAGTGGTTCTCTGTATTTTGTATAGTTGTTGATTTCTTAAAATATTTGATCTGTTTTAAAAGTAATTTTTATGAAGAGTAAGAGCTACATTAATCTGTAGGTATAAGGATAGTTATTTAAAATGCAATTAGATAAAATTGTTTTTTAAGTAGTGACATATTCTTCCTTATGGTTCATGTGATTGCAAGCTATGAATAATTGGATATATGTTGAGTTGTTTGCATAAATTTCTTTATATTGAGTGACCTTATGTCTAATTACACAGATATTGGTTACGCCTGATACATAAGTGCCACTATAGCACCTATGTGGCTGTCTCACCTTTCTGATCATTGTTGTAGTTCATAGGCATTACAATTGTGTGGGACTATATTGCTTTCTCCTCTAGAAGCTTGATCATGCATTCAGATACCATGAGAGCTCCTGGTATGAGCTTCCTGCTCAGGTCTAGCATGATTCTCCAAGTCTTCTCCCAAAATGTTTAATATCTTAAGGATACACGACGAACTATAGGTTTAGGAATGTACCTTCTGCATAAGACTCCATTTTCTTGGGAATTAAACTAGAAATTGTCAATGGGAGCTCATATAAATGAAAGCTATTGCACAGCAACTGTAACACTCAAATGAAGAAGAATCTCAGAGTGGAAATCACTATTGTCCAGCTAACCATCTGATAAAGAATTAATATTCAGTCTATATAAAGAAGTAAAAAATGATCAAGAAATTGAATGATGCAATTAAAAATGGGCTATGGATCTGAACAGAGAATTCTTAAAAGAAATACTAAAAAATAAGTGTTCAATGTCTATAACCAAATAACAACTTTAAGATATTTCTTTTTTCCTCAGCCAGAATGTCTAAGATTAAGGAAAGGAATGTAGGGAAAGGAGAACCCTCATTTACTGTTGATGGTGTTACAAACTGATGCATCCACTATGAAAATCAGTGTGGAGAATACTCAAAAAGTTAATTTTTGATCTACAATATGACCCAGCAATACCAGTCTTTGACATATACCCAAAAGATTTGGCATCCTAGTCCACAAATACTGCTTAATCATGTTCCTTGCCACCCTGTTTAATCACAATAGCCTGAAATGGAAAAAGCCTAAATATCCTTCAAATGATGAACTGACAATAAAAATCTGCTACATGTAAACAATGAAATTATATTCAGCTGTAAAGAAAATGAAGTTTACAGATAAATTGATGGAACTATAAAATATGCCAAGTGAGATAATCCACATGCAAAAAAGACAAACATCACTTGTTCGCTCTTATTTTTGGTTCATATTGCATTTCATAAAAAGCACTGGAAACTCTCTTTGCTCTTAGATTTTGTTTGTTTGTTTGTTTTACTTGCAAGAATGAGCCAGGCCTTTGTTTTTGTTGTATTTTTTGTTTTGTTTCTTCTATTGAAGGCATGTTGGAGAAAAGACCTATTATCCAGATAATTTTTAAAATAGATTTCCGTCTTGTGCCTGCAAAATGGTTTGTTTGGAGATCTCTACAGGATACCCTTGCTTAGCAACTCAACTGAATGTACTTCAGTTCTACCACAGGAAGCTTTGCCTGACTACAAAAGATGGCCAGTTCGGAGTCTCCATCTCTATTACTAGGAGTCTTTACTAGGATCAAGTTTGCAGATTCCAAGAAGTTTCCACAACACTAGATTTTTCCATGGCACCTCAAATGTCCCATCCTGCACTGTCACTTCCTGTACTCTCTTCATCCATCATTTTACCCTCCACCCAATCGGATCCATCCCATTCCTGTTACTATCTGTACCCAGTCCACCCACAAAAATCTATTCTTTTTCCACTTCTTTGAGGAGATAAATGCGCCACCACCTCCAAGACTTTTTCTTTCTCTAACCTCTTTGGGTCTGAGGATTGTACCTTGGTTATCATTTACTTAACAGATACTATCCACTTACAAGTGAATACATACCATATTTGCCTATCTGGGTCTGGCTTACTTCCCTCAGGACTTTTTAAAATATTTTCAAATTTCATGATACTGTTTATTTGTTTGTTTGTCCATTGTGTGAACATATCCCATTTTGCTTTCCCATTCTTCTGTTGAGGGACATCAAGGTTGTTTCTAGTTTCTGGCTATTATGAATAAAGAAGCTATTAACATAGTTGAGCAAGTATCTTTGTGGTAGGATGGAACATCATTTGGGTATATGACCAAGAGCTGTTATAGCTGGGTCTTAAGGTATGTTGTTTCCAAATTCTCTGAGTAACTGCCATATTAATTTCAATAGTGACTACACAAGTTTACACTCTAACTACTAATGGAGGGTGGTCTTGGTCCACATCCTCACCAGCATGAGCAGTCAGTTGTTTCGTCGACCTTAGCCATTCTGATAGGTGTAAGGTGTCTTCTCAAAGTAGTTTTGGTTTACAATTCCCTGATGGCTAAGGACGCTGAACAAATTTTTCAGTGTTACTCAGCAATTTGGGATTCTTCTATTGAGAGTTCTTTGTTTAGATCTGTACCCTCGTTTTAAAATTAGATTATTTGGTATTTGTGATATCTAGTTTCTTGAGTTCTTTATATATTTTAGAAATCAGCCCTCTATTGGATGAAGGGATCGTGAAGACCTTTTCTTATTTTTAGGCTTCCATTTTTCCCATTGATTGGGTCCTTTGACTTACAGAAGCTTTACAGTTGATGAGGTTTTATTTGTTAATTGTTGATCTTAGTGCCTGTGCTGTCCATCTTCTGTTCAGTAAGTCGTCTCCTGTGCCAATATTCAAAGCTATCTCCCTCTTTTTCTTCTATCAGGTTTAGTATATTTGATTTTATTTGAGGTATTCAGTATACTTGGACTTGAATTTTGTGTGGGGTGATGAATGTGGATCCATTTGCACTCTTCTACATGCAGATATGCAGTTTGACCAGTACCATTTGCCAAAGATGATTTTTTTATTCTAGTGAGCATTTCTGGCTTCTTTATAAAAACTCAGGTGTTCATGCATGTGTAGATTTATGTCTGGGTCTTCAATTTGATTCCTTTGATCAATGGGACTGTTTTATGCCAATACCACACAGTTTTTACCTACTAAAGCTCTGTAGAAAAAAATGAAAGTGGGAATTGTGATACCTCTAGCAATCCTTTAATTGTTCAGGATTTTTTTTAAACTATCCTGAGTTTTTTGTTTGTTTTTTCTTTTGTTTTTATTCTGGAATTCTTCATTTATGAAGAATTCTCCTTTCATGTTCTGTAATGACTTGTGTTGAATTTTTTGCTGGGGATTGAGTTGAATCTGTATATTCCTTCTGGTAGGATAGACATTTTTACTGTGTCAATCAACCAATTCATGAGCACGGGAGACCTTTCCAGCTTCTGATATCTTCTTCAATTTCTTTCTTCAAAGACTTGACATTTAGACTTGACATGTAGACAATCATACAAGTCTATCAATTGCATGGTTAGAGTTATCCCAAGATATTTTATATTATTTGAGGCCTTCATGAAGTGTGTTATTTTCCTGATTTCTTTCTCTGTCCTTTTGATATTTGTATATATAACTAAAAAAATATACTGAGGTTGTGTTGTCTCCAGCCACACTGCTGAATTTTTTGTCAGCTGTAGGAGTTCCCTGGTGGGGCCTGGAGAGATGGCTCAGAGGTTAAGGAGTTCCCTGGTGGAAAATTTAGGGTAGCTTGTGTATGCTATCATATCACCTGCAAGTAACAATATTTCAAGTTCTTTTTTCATATTTGTAGTTCCTTGACCTCCTTCAGTTGTATTATTCCTCTGCTCAATCTTCAAGTACTCTATTGAATGCATAAGGAAAGGGTAGACAACCTTGACTTACTTCTTATTTTAGGGAAATTGTGTTGAGTTTCTCTCCATTTAATTTGATGTTGGCTATAGGCTTGCTATATTTTTTTATTAAATTAAGATATGTCCCTCATATATTAATCTTGCCATGACTTTTATCATCAAAGAATGTTGGATTTTGTCAGATACTTCTTTTTTGACATCTAATGTGATGATCATGTGGCTTTTTTCTTTCAGCTTACTTACATGGTGAATTACATTTACTTATTTTCATATATTAAACCATTCCTATATCTCCATGACAAAGCCTACTTGACCATGGTGGATGATCTTTTCAATGTGTTCTTGGATTCAGTTTGCAAGTATTTTATTGAGTTTTTTGCATCTGTGTTCATAAGGGAAATTGATCTGTAATTCTCTTTCTTTGTTGAGTCATTATGTGTTCTTGGTATCAGTATGTAGCAAGACTAATAAAAACTCAGAGAGATATTGGGGTTCAACCTGAAGGTCAGAAAAGCAAAACAGCCAGCCACTGGCTCTTACCTCTACCTCAGTTCAAAATGGCAATCCTGCCTCCAGGAATCCTCAGAGTGAGACTGTGTGAGAGCTGTCTCCTCCTATCTTATATTCTTCTCTAGGACTGGTATTAAATGCGTGCACCACTACCTCCAAGTTTCTAGCTCAAACTAGTGTGGCTCCTGGGATTAAAGGTGTCACCACTGTCTGGTCAGTAGAGCTGACTAGTGGGGCTGTTTACACTCTGGTCTACAGGCAAGCTTTATTCTTTAATATACAAATGAAATATCACAACATCAGGGTAACTGTGGCCTCATAAAATAAATTGGTCAATGTTCCCTCTGTTTCTACTTTGTCAAATAATTTAAGGAGTATTGGCATTAATTCTTCTTTTAAAATGTGGTAGAATTCTGTACTTAAGACATCTGGCCCTGAACTTTTTATTTTTGTTAGAGAGATTTTAATGACAGCTTCTATTTCACTACAGCTTATGGGCCTTTTTAAATTGTTTATCTGATTTTGTTTTAACTCTGAAAGTGGTAGCTATTGAGAAAATTATCCATTTATTTCAGATTTTCCAGTTTGGTGTACTAGAGGTTTTTAAAGTACGTCCCCATGATCTTTGGGTTTCCTCAGTGTCTGTTATGTCCTCCTTTTAGTTTCTTATTTTATTAATTTATATATTGTCTCTATTTCTTTTAATTAGTTTGGGTAAGGATTTGTTGGTTTTCTCTAAGAACCAACTCCTTGTTACATTGATTCTTTGCTATTTTATTGAACTTAGCTCTTAGTTTATTTCTTGCCACCTATTCCTCTTAGGGGTGTTTACTTCCTTATGTTTTAAAGCTTTTAAGTATGTTGTTAGGCTGGTAGTATGAAATCTCTCCAAGACTTTTTAATTTATTCTTTATGTAGGCACTTAGTACTATAAACTTTCTTCCTAGCTCTGTTTTCATTGTGTCCCGTAAGTTTGGGACACAATATGCAGTCATTATCAGTAAATTCTAGAAAAATCTTTAATTTCTCTCTTTATTTCTGTCTTGACCAACTTTTCATTCAGTGGAGAGTTATTCGGTTTACGTGAGTTTGTAATATTTCTATTATTTCTCTCGTTTTTGATACCCAGCTTTAATCCATGATGGTCTGATAGGATGCAGGCAGTTATTTAAATTTTCTTGTATCTATTGAGCCTTGCATTGTGTCTGAGTATGTGATCAACTTTGGGGAAATATCTGTGAGGTGCTGAGTAGAGTGTATATTCTTTTGTGTTTCCTGGAAAGTTCTGTAAATATCTTTTCGGGTCACTTGGTTTATCATGTAAGTTAGATCTGTCATTTCCCCATGTAGGTTGTGTCTAGATGCCCTGTGCATTGGTGACAGTGGGGTTAGTCAAGTCACCCATTGTCAGTGTGTGAGGGTTAAGATTTTTAATGAGTATTGATGTAAACATAATCAGGCAAGTAAAATTAGGCTTGACACTGCATTGGGAAAAGTGGCTTCCACTGAATACATCTTCCTACCTGGCTGTTTGGTCACAGATTGTAGATGTCATCACAGCTGCCTTATTAATTTCTATATCAATTTATCTTTCAATATTGGTGCCTTCCTTGAAAAAAACTAAATTTATTAGCCAACAGTAGAAAACATAGGAGCAATTTTCCCACTATTAGATCAATATCTAAATTAATATCCCCAATTATTTATTATTATTGTGTATTAAAATATATAAAGTGTAAGGGATTAGAATGGCAGAATATATATGTATCTATATTTAATACAATTTGTGTAATTTCATATTATAGTATTGGTTATGAAATCAAATATAGACTCTTTTGAGGGCGTACTTACATGGATTTGAATATATTATGCTACTTCTTGTCTATCAAAAGAAGAAAAATGCAAAAGAAACAATTACCTCAATGCCAAACGTTATATCATTGTTTTATATTACTCAGTATGATTAAATGTATGCATATTGTTCCATGTCATTAATTTAAGAGAATGTATTTCACGACCTAATTTTATTTGCATTAAGTTTAGGTGAAAAATGGAAATTACATCTTCAGTAGACATAACGATGACTCTGAAAGTTTGCACAGGTTGCACCCCTTGTTATTATCTGTGTCTCAAAGTGGTATTGTTATTCTTGTTATTTTTGAAATGTTTTTGTTATATATTGCCTTCAAACGTTTTGAACACATTACCAGGGCTAATGCCATGTTTACTTGGCTAATAATTATCTGTGAGTATCCCTGGCAACAAATTTTGTATTTTCAGTTTTTGTAACAGAAGACCACTCAGTTAAAGTGAAAACATTGATAAAACTACCATTTTCTAAGCTAGAGTTGAACTTTATGAGCAATGATTATGCAAGTCCATTCCTGTGATTTTCTTTAATCAAATAATATTCTTTAATTTGCATATATTTTCCTGGCAGGTGAATCTACACAAATGAATTAGGAAGTTGGTTGTATTAAAATGTACACACTGTGGCCTGCCAAAACTACAATATTGCTGCATAATCCAAAATAAGTTATTTGGAAAAGATTTGAGTGAAGGAAGATAGCAAATGTGAAGATGGTAACTTTTAAGTTTTATTTCTTGTGATGCAACAAAATATTTTACATTTGCCATCTATTTTATCATATATAGCTAATCATGGAATGTAATATGTGTATATTGTCAATCCACAGCTTTGTTAGGACTTATGTCAAATACTTATAAAGACATTTTGCTGTAGTGGAGAAAGTGAACTAAACGTTTTAAATATTTACATATAAAACATTTTTTTTTTGTGACAAGATCTCACTGTGTAGCCCTGTCTGATCTCAAGCTGCAGAAGGAATAAGATTTGAACGCCTTATTTTCTCATTCATCATTTTGTTGTTCTTCCCTTCATTTTTAAAATTAGTTTTTTAATATCTTACAATGTATTTTGATGATATTTATCCCTTTCCTCACTCCTCTCAGACTCAACCCCTGTTTCCTACTCACCTAGCTTAGTGTCTTCATCGTTTTTTAAGTACATCAAGTCTAGTTTGTACTTTGTCTGCACTTGAGAGTGGTCTACCTACCAGTTGCCTCAGTCTTAAAGAAAACTGACTGACCACTCCACTTCTATCCTCTTCCACTTGAGACTTTGCGACTAGCTTACCTTGCTGAGTCAGAATTTTATCTGGCTTCAACATGTGCAGGTCTTATGAGTGCTGTTTCAACTGCTATAAATTAATATGTGCAACTTCCTTGCTTTTATCAAAAAGCATCATTTCTACCCAGAGCTCTGTGAATCTTTCTCCTCCCTCTTCCACAATGATTCCTAATTCTTTGGAAGAAGGGTTTAGATATAGATGTTCCTGTTTAGAGCTGAACCTTCAAGTCTTTGATTCTCTCCACCTTGATCAATTGTGGGTCTGTGAATTACCATCTACTGAAAAAAGGGAGGGTCACAAATAAGAATTAACCCATTCACTGTTCTATGGGTATAATGTTCAGTCATCAGGAGTCAGCATAATATTATGTCCATTTAGCAGAGTAACAGCAGGAGGTTCTTCCCGAAGGTCAGTCACCTCTGACCCACCTATCTGTAGGTTCTCAGTCCTAGTCCCAGTGCCAGCTACTGATTTCAACTTGTGGACTGGTCCTTAAATCCAGCCAGATCCTAACTACTTTGATTGAGTGTGAAACCAAGAAATATGATTCTAAGGCAGCAGCGGTGGAACACCAAGTCATAATGCCTCATATGTTTTCACGTAAATGTGTAGCATCCGTAGTTGGATTTCCTGAAAAACATAATCTCAATTCCTAAAGTGTCAAAAAATTTGAAGAAATGATATACCCTGTCTGTAACATTTATAAGACCATTTACTTTTTTTTTTTCTGAAACAAAAGGTTGAAAACACTTGGATCTCTGTTGACAATTTAGAAACGTGATGACACTATTATTTATCACACTATTTTTCATTCTTTCTAACTTTGTAGACCTTATTTCTGTACAATGTTACTCCCTGTGGCCAGCCCCTCCATCTCAGGTGGAGCTTTGCTACTGACTGTGATTCTATATGATAGGTGATATGTTCAAAGAATATAAAGCTGATTCAATACCCCCCCTACTTCTCTCTGGACCAATTTTATTAATGATAAGATCATTTTTTTCCATTTGAATATTCAAAATATGGATTTACATGTTTCTCTTCTCTATGTGTCTCAAATATAAATATACTAAAATAAGCTTTAGGCAGTTTGTTTACTAACAGGGAAAGAATTGAACAGGTATACAGAGAAAAATCTTACAAAAATAATGAAGAGATTGTGTCTTATTAATCTCCACAACTCTATTTATTATTTTCTGAGCATCTACTCTGACCAGAGACATAGCACTAATAGTGTCTAGACAAGTATTGTCACTAATTTTTTCTAATAGTCTATTCAAGGGAGATTTAGTATGTTGTAGAGATTATGTATATAGCTCATTGGCCCCAATCTAGGATTCAAACCTAGTGACACAGTCACTTTTAGTTATGAATAGATTATGTCTGTAAGTTTATTTTTTGAAGTTCCTAACTTTAATGTAAATTATGCCATAGCAAGTTTGGCTTCACTGTTCAAAAATTTGGTAGTGTTGTATTCTACAAATGGTATCCCATTTAGTCCCAATTCTCTGTGAAGCAATTACAAGAGCATTTGTGAGTGTAGAGGAAGAAGTCAGATGGACAAGTCCAACCTCAGGCCTCTCCAAGGGCATTTCTTTGTCATAGGTTTTGGGGGGAGCATTGAGAATTAAATGCAGCTGTTGTTATCACAGTTGAGATTATACTTCCTCTCACCCATCACTCTGGCAGGTTATAGAACTGGACACCAATTTTGTTTCTTCAATTTTTCCTGAGCAAATGTGGGTGCAAGATATGGTTCAGTGCTGCATAATTACTGAGTTCAAAATCTTGAGTTCCTACCAGCACTGGACAAAGGTTACAGAGAAGAGCAACAAGCAAACACAAAATGAAACAAAGGCTTCTGACTCAAAATTCTTCTCTGTGTACATTTCCTGACATGTGTTTATGTGGGCATCTTTCTCTGTGTATGACTTGCACATGGAGAAATGAAACCTGACTTAATTTGCTTATGTGTCTGCTACCTACTCCTGCTGACTACTGCAGAAACACTTTTAGAAAAGCTTTATGGGTTCTGTGTAAATGTTCAGTTTTCTCTTTTCTTTCCTTTTGCCCAGAGACAAAGGGAATATTCAGACTAGCTATAGTCTGGGGCTAGGGTTATCTGGTTTATGTTGTTCCTAGGTGCAGTGAATGGTAAATTGGGGTTAGCTTTCAAACATAGGCATAGCTCAAGATACTTTGAAACGTTCAAAAAGGGACTGGCGTGATGGCTTGATGAGTAAATGTGCAGACCCAAGTTCAGTCATCTGAACTCACCAGGTGGATATGAGAACTGATTCCTGCAGGTTGTCCTTTTGTTTCCACATGGGTGCCGAGGAACTCATGTCCATGCCCCTTCCTCACCCCGACAAATAGATACAAATAGATAAATTGTAATTTAAAATGAAAGACTTCCAGAGGGGAAATAAGGAAGCTTTAAGGAAATGATTTCCAGTTTTCTTTTCTAAAACTGGCCTGGGCACCTTCCTGCAGTTGTCTCTGCCTGTGATGCCTCTTTTCCAGTTGCGCTGCTCGATAAACACAGCGCATATGGGATCTTACATTTGTACTTTGCTTCTGATTACAAGCAGTCTAGGGGCACCAAGGAGAGGAAGATTTTCTGTGTTGTCCACGACACCTCATTCTTACAGTCTCCTGTGTTTCCATTCCTGTGTGTAAGACCCAAGAAAGCAGTGTGACGGGAGAAGTCCCGTTCTTTGATTTCTCTAAGGATGTTGTTTGGCAACGGAGTGAGGAACTTGTGTTGGTTCAGTCCCCCACCCTATCTATTATCTAATGATTAATTGCTGGTGAATGTGACTTAAGTAAAAGTCACACAAAGAAAGCTTTGGTACAAGACCCTGCGTCTCAATCACCCAATTTGCACAAAAATCTTGAGGACAGGCTCTCTGTTTTATCTGTCTCAGAATTAGATTGTGGTCATGAGAACATGCATTTTATTTTTTAAGGAAGAAAACTTATTTGGGCTCATGGCTTGAGGGTAATATACACACAATGATGATGGGGAAGTCAATGCAGCTGGCCTGAGAGGCTGCTGGTCATGTTGCACCCATAGTCAGGAAGCATTTATGGAAATGCCCTTAGGTAATTCCTGTCAGAACATAATTATACTGGACTAGTGCATCAGATAATAAAGACTGGATTTCCCAACTATGTTACTATGTTTGTGTGTGTGTATGCATATTTGTGTATGCATATGCACATACACATATGTATGGTGGACATTTAAATAAACATAATAAGCATAAACAAACTTCAAGATTCCAAACAAAATTTATTTCATATTTTTGAAAAGATGGAACTACTTTAATGCAAGGTTAGTTTGGAAGCCATTGCCATTAACAATGATATTATTTCACAAGTCTTTCTGTTAAGTAAGATGTCTCCAAGAAAAGTACAAATAACCAACTGTGTAATGTAATTTCACAAGTTAAATGCTGTCCATTCATCTGTTTTATAAGAAAAATATAAAAATGATTTATCATATTATCTAATTAAGGTGAATTTTATAATGATTAATTAACCATTTTTGGCAAAGTAATTGGAAAGAGCAAAACAATTAGAATGATTGAAATGGCCAGATAACAATACCTTCATTTTTTTCATGTGATTCATGGACATTTCTCACTCATGGACATTTCTCAGTAGATAACATGAAAATAGAATATAAAAGTAATTATATTAGTATACTCTAGTAATAGATAGTGTTTATCCATATGGGGGAAACCCACATCATTTATCTCATCGAGTGATGTATTTTTATTTATATCAACGTTTGCAGTTATCTCTTGTTCATGCAAGCTTATAATATGATCTCAAAAAATTAGGATAAAAATAGAATTTAGTTCCTTTGTATATTTTTATTTTGGAGCATTATGATAAGTTGATTTAGATGATACTTTAAATCTTAAAATTCAATTAGACTCTACATTTTGAAGTCAGGGATTATGATGCCTCCAGAAGTTCCTTTATTGTACAGGATTGTTTTGAATATTCTGGGTTTTTTTTTTACTTTTCCATATGAAGTTGAGTATTGTTCTTTCAATTTCTGTGAAGAATTTTGATGGACATTGCATTGAATCTGTAGATTGCTTTTGGTAAGATTGCTATTTTTACTATGTTAATTCTATCTACCCAAAAGCATGGGAGATCTTTCCATTTTTCTGGTGTTTTCTTCAATTTCTTTCTTCAAAGATTAAAAATTCTTGTCATACAGGTCTTCTACTTGTTTGGTTAGAGTTACTCCAAGATATTTTATGTTATTGGTGACTACTGTGAAGGGTGATGTTTCCCTGATTTCTTTCTCAGCCCACTTATCATCTGCGTAAAGGAGGGCTACTGATTTTTTTTTTAGTTAATCTTGTATCCTGCTATATTACTGAATCTAAAATGGCTGAAAGACACTTAAGAAAATGCTCAACATCCTTAGCCATAAGAGAAATGCAAATCAAAACAACTCTGACATTCTATTTTACACCTGTAAGAATGGTCAAGATCAAAACCACTGATGACAACTTATGCTGGAGAGAATTTGGGTTAAAGGGAGCACTCTTCCATTGCTGGTGGGAGTGCAAACTGGTACAGCCCCTTTGGATATCAGTATGGCGATTTCTCAAAAAATTAGGAAACAACCTGCTTCAAGACCCAGCAATACCACTTTTGAATATACACGCAAAGGATATTCAATCATACCACAAGGACATGTGCTCAAGTATGTTCATAGCAGCATTATTTGTCATAACCAGACCCTGGAAATAACCTAAATGCCCGTCAACCAAAGAATGGATAAGGAAAATGTATATTTACATGATGGATTACTATACAGCAGAAAAAAAATGGTGACATCTTGAAGTTTGCGGGCAAATGGATAGATCTAGAAAACATCATATTGCGTGAGGTAACCCAGACCCAGAAAGAAAAATATCATATGTACTCACTCAAAAGTGGCTTTTAGACATAAAACAAAGAAAATCCAGCGCACAACTCACAATTCCAGAGAACTTCAACAACAAAGAGGACCCTATGATAGACATACATGGATCTAATCTACATGGGAAGTAGAAAAAGACAAGATCTCCTGAGTAAATTGGGAGCATGGAGACTTTGGGAGAGGGTAGAAGGGGAGGGGGAAGGAAGGAAGGGAAAAAGAGAAAAATATATTGCTCAATAAAAACAATTTTTTAAAAAATTCAATTAAACTAGATTAAATTCTACACTGACTTGCAATATAAATTTCACTTCAATGAAATAAGAAAAACAGTGATTGATTATAGAAAATCTTACTGATGAAGAGCTCACTAGTTCATCTTGTTTTAAATGGTGTGATTTAGAATCTGTATGGCATTTACATTAAGTACATATTAATGCATGACTTAACAGGTTTGTATTAGAATTCAGAATTTATAATACACTGGTCAAACATATTATATTTTAACATTAGGAGGGATATTATAAAAACCAGTGAAAAAAGAGCAAAGATGTAAGTAGACTTTAAAATTACTGTAACAAATGATACTCAAGTCATTTTCAATTTAAGCTGTTCTGCCTGTTTGTCAGATTTTAGGAGTGCCTGACATGGGTTTACACTTCTGGTCTTTGATGCCCTCTATCTTAGCTACTTCTGCTGGTAAGGTATCCATGGCTGGCATCTTTCTGATATCTTCTTGTCATGGCTAAGGTCATGGGTGCCACAACCATATTTTTTTCTGCATTTTGGGTTTCAGTGACATTTTTAAAATAAGATCTTTATTTGAGCCACAGGTTCTTATATCTCTTGCTCATGCATCTTCAATAAAATATCATATTATTTAAGTCATCTCTTTTTTATTACTCTCTACTCCCTCCAAAAATTCTGCTGAAAAGTATATTAGAATTCTCTACTCTCAATGTATCTTCAAGGTCTTCAGGCAATTTCTCCTAGATTTTTCTTTTATCATTTTTAATTCATTATTGCCATTTCCCCCAATAAACTCTTTACTCTTGGACTCAATTATACAGCCCAACATGTATAAACAAAATGATTGTATCCTCCCACATGACAAAAATCCAACCTTAAGTTGTACTCTTATTTTTTATTATAGATTGTACTAAAGTTATTTCTCCTAAACCAAAGTATTGGACTAGAAAAATCCCAAACTATGTCCTTGCTTCCTCTTCTCCCTCATCCTTCCACCCCTGCCTTTTCCCTTTACTCTTCTTCCCTTTCTCCTTTACCTAGCTCTCTCCCTTTTTCTCCCTCTCTCCTTTATCCTTTCCTTCTCTTCCTCCTTTTACATTAAATCAGAGCACTTTATATTAAACTACTTTAATGTTAATAAGCTTCTAGAAGGTGGAAGACTCAACCATAGCACTGACTACATTTTAAAAGTAACCTTAGTAACATTATACCATTAGTCTAAAAATATGTGTTAATTTTATGTGAATAAACCATAGTAAACAGATAGGGATTAAAAATCATACTAGATAAATACTTGATAAACTTAATCATCATGTAGAAAGTAGTAAACATTGATAACTTGTTTATATCTTGATAGAGAATAAGCACACAACAATTAAATTGAATGAATAAGAGATAAAGCAGGCCATATGTTGAGAGGCACTGGGAGGACAGTGCATTGTTGCCAGTGAGCTTTATGCTCTACTCTGATGGAAATTGATTTCAAGGTGTAACAATTCCATTGTTGACAGTCCTGAGGCGTGAGGTGTCTAAGGCTTATGGGATAGCAAGGCAGATTCAGAGGCTTATGACCCCAATCTCTGAGAGCAGAGAACTATGACTCATCTCACAGTTTAGGGAGCTGAGGTTAGAAGCTGGTTGCCAGGCACTTACTACCAGAATATTGGCCTGGATTACACTATCAGTAAGTGAAAGTCATGAGCACCAACGACTCAGTTCCTAAGCATTAGGTAGTAGGAATTTGAAGGTTTGGCAGCTCTTTAGAAATCTTCAGTTTTGGAGATCACACCCCGAGCTTTCCATCTTCAGATCTTTCCTCCCTGGCAGTTTCTGAAACACTTCAGTCTACTACTCTTGTCCTTTTGCTGCCCTTTCTGTCTCCTCTCTTACCAGCACTCTGTCAGTTCTACTTCTGAAAAAATTAAAAGATAGGCAAAACAAGAGCATTTCAAAGAAGCGGTTTATGGTGACTAATATTGTAATATCAGAAAAATAAGTGAGAATACCTCCTTCGCTCAATAGGTAGCCCAAAACCCTGGTGATGTATCTAGGAGGGGACCAGGACATATGTGACACTGCTGTGGAATGTAAGCGAAAGATCACATTTGCAATAGTGAGAGTACAGCTTCTAGCTTTGCTATGGCAGACTCTTTGTAGGAAGCAATTATAGTGAGCTATCATCGTGAGTTACTGAAGAGGTTCCTTGCAATCCATCTGCAGCGAGGATAAATGTAAAGCCATATAACATTTGCCCAGACTTGCCCTTCCTGATTGCTGCCTTCCAAAGTCAGGATAGGATGTCTGAAACAGTTGCAACTGGAGCAAGGACCCTTAATTAAAAAAAAAATCCTGGTTTCAGTTGTCGTGGTTCTTCAGTAGGAAATATTTTCAGCGTGATACTATAATGTCTAAAGCAACAGGGCAAAAGTCTAGTGAGTTGCTGGGAAAGAGACTAGTTAGATGACAGATGCCAGGAAAAAGGCTTGACTGGCTTGCTAGCCACAGTTTCATTCATTCACAGGAATCCAAACACTATAGCATACTTATAACAAACACTTAAAAGAAATCTCATTGTCTCAACAGCACTTTACTTAATGCTATAGAATTATCCTTAAGGGTGCCAACAACCTGCTCAAGTGCAGTAGGAAGATTGGGCCACTCTGATCTGCCTCAAAAGGGTTGAATTTGCTACTGGCTAAATTGCTGCAATATCATAATGAAAAGAGAGAGGAGAAGGAGGCGGTTAATAGAGAAAGTTGACTATCAAATTCTCTTGATCTTCTAAGTATTTCTTGTACACATTGTGTCAAAAACAAATTTTAAAAGACCTCATAGGCTCACTGGAGTATGGGAATAATATACATTGAATGCTTGTAATTATCTCCACATAAGCACCATGGCTCTGCATCACATCCTGAAATTAAACCCTGATGCAAGCCAGACTATACTTTCTCTCATTGGCTACAAAGAGAGAAGTAAATGTGTACATCTGTGTTTTCTAGGTCGTCCCCAAATTCATGCAAGCTGTAAAGATAATTAAGCATTCTTGGTATCAGTTCAGTAGAAGAAAGGACCTTTGGAAGGATGATTTTGTTGACACCAAATCCTCTGTCAATCATTTATCGTTTCTTAATTAGTGCGATTGTCTTAGAGTAGCTGCAAAACTTTGAAACACTTTTGGGAGATTTTTACTGACAAATTTGGGTGAGCAACATGGGGGTACGTACGGTCTGAAACAAATCAGGAAAGTGTGTAGACGGAATCTGGTGGAGACAATGTGTCAGAGAGGATCAGACAGATCACTTATAATGGGAAAAGTGTGAAGTAAAAATGGGGCAAATTTGCAGAAAGTCCTGCAAGCACTGAAACCACTGTGAAGCCCCAGGGTTAGTGCAGCAAAGTGGCTCAAGTAGGAACAGGTTTTGTGGCTTAGGATCCTACTTGGGATGTGATTGAGTTTTCCCATATAATTAGATGCCTAATTGTGCTCCTACACTTAGCGGATACGTTTACAGCACCATGTAATTGTGATTTATTTCAAAGCTTTTCATAATGGGAACCTACCACTGCTCCCATATCAGCGTGCCATGTTTAATTGCTGAAACCATTTGTGAAGCTCTGACTTGCTCTGACTAGACTGAGAAAATTGAAAGACTGTTTAAAATTGCTCACTGGAAGGAGCATCTGAACACTAAAGTTTTTCATGTACTTCCAATTAAGCCACAAAGGTATTAACAAATCACCAATATAAGCTATTAGTATTGAAAATGAGGGCATTGGGCAAAGAATGTAATACTTGTAGTGATCAAGCTATTTATAAGGAAAATGCCATTATTCACTGGAATTCAGTAGCTTTTTTCTTAGGAATTTATCCTAAGAGAATAGATAAATATATACACAACAGTTTAAATTTAGAATATACAAAACTCTTTTGTTAAGAAGATGTAAAATATGAGCAAAACATTGATGTTCAATATACTCTAGACAACCATAAGGCCCCTGAAATTATATTGCAGAAATGAGTTAATTAGTATGGAAAATTTTACTGTTAAATATTGTTAGTATGAAGCCAAGTTTATGATTCTAAATTGGCAATGAATAAAGATCACTATATGAAAGGGAAAAAATGTAGATGATTAACTCAAAAAAAAGAAAAAGAAAACCTAACAGTTGTGTTTCCTTTTATTGTAAAGAAAGTTTCCTTTGTTTCACAATAATAAAAAATAATAAAAATAATAAAAAATAATAAAAAAAAACAAAAAAAGCCCAGGACCAGATGGTTTTAATGCAGAATTCTACCAGAACTTCCAAGAAGAGCTAATACCTATACTCCTTAAGGTGTTTCACATAATAGAAACTGAAGGGTCATTACCAAACTCATTTTATGAAGCTACAATTACCCTGATACCAAAACCACACAGGGATGCAACCAAGAAAGAGAATTTTAGACCAAT
>PVIU01004392.1:0-127726 GCA_004026605.1 Ondatra zibethicus | reverse complement strand
TTTTGCCTGGCAATCTTGTTTGCTTCCAATTTCCAAGAGGATCTATATATGATTTTCTTTGGGTTCACCTTGCTATTTGGCTTCTCTGGGCTTGTGAGCTATAAGCTTAGTGTCCTTTGTTTTATGGCTAGGGTCCACTAATGAGTGAATACATACCATAATCATCTTTTTGGGTTTGGGTTACCTCACTCAGGATAGCATTTTCTATTTCCATCCATTTGCATGCAAAATTCAAGATGTCATTGTTTTTTACTGATGCATAGTACTCTAATGTGTATATATTCCACACTTTCTTGATCCATTCTTCCATTGAGGGGCACCTCAGTTGTTTCCAGGTTCTGGCTATTACAAATTGTTCGATATTAGTATAGCCACACCCGCTTGTTTCTTAGGGCCGTTTGATTGAAAAACCTTTTCCCAACCCTTTATTCTGAGAGCTTCCAACTGAACAGTCACGTCAACATGAGGACCTGTATTAAAGAGTTGCTGCGTTAGGAAGGTTGAGAACCACTGGCCTGGGGGCTTTGGTGGCACAAGCTTACTGGCAAATGCTGGAAGGGAATAAAGGCAGAGCCATCATGAAGCAGAGGCCTTCTGGGCTACCTTCCATGAGGAGCCAACACTATTCTTCCCCCCCCTATAGTTAGTGTCTATACTTAGGTGTTTCTTTGTGTGGTGGTGGGGGGGTTGGTACGCATGTGTACACATGTGATTGCAGCTGAGCTTATCCATGTAGGCATGCGTGGAGACCAGAGGTTGGCATCAGGATGTCTTCATTACTCTCTATCTTATTTTTTAAAATAAGATCTCTCACTGAACCCAGAGCGTACTATCTCAGTTAAACTGCTAGCCAGTCAGCTTCTGGGATCCCTCCAGATCCTCTCTCCAGTGCAGGGCTACACACTAACCAGATTCAAACTTGGGCCCTCATGCTTGCACTGCAACCATTTTCCCAGCGGGGCCAGCTCCTCTTTTCAGGCCTAAAAGCTTTTAACAAGCTTCAACGTTGCTTCATACTGACTTACCCAGAAATTCTTTCCGGTGGTAAGGCTGAGAAGTCCAGCTTCACTTGAGTGAAAATCTCTGAACAGAATTCCTCAGGCTGCTACAGATGGTGGCGCTGTGTCTCCCACCCCTGCTGCACTGTCTGTGGTGTCCCTGATGACCCACACAGGGATATGCTGAAACACAGCTGCTGAGGGCCTTTCTCTTGCACTTTGGTCCTCAGCTCTGCTCTTTGCTTCCATGGTACTCTGATTTCTTCACCTTGGTTTTCAAGCCAAAAAAAAAAAAAAAGAAGGCTCATGTGGTTAATGAATGCCATCAGAAGGCCAAGAACTTCAATCTCCTTGGAGCTATCCATACCCTGTTCCTGGAAACAACGCAGAACTGTCAAGGGGAACATCGTGGTAGGGACTGATCCGCCAATATCCCAAGCTACTCTTTTGCCTGCGGGAGAGGCACCTGACACCCTGTCGAGGTGAACTGAAATGGGACAATACTCAGAGAAACAAGAGTAGTGAAGCATTACATTCTGGTCCCCAAACATTAAGAGCAGTTGCTTCTGTGCCCCAGTTTATCCCTTGACCTCCCCCCTTTCCTAACCATGCTCCCTACTTTTCTGCTTTAATGTGTCCTATGAGACTGTGACCTGCACATCTGAGCACCCTACTGACCTCCGTGACACTTTTCTTCTTAGCTTGCACTTACAGCATTTATCTCTTACCCACTGCGACAGATTCCTGCCTACTTCTGGCTAAGCCCTGTGTGGTATTTTGAGGAAAGAGCCTCTATAGCTTTCTAAGACCAGCATGGATGAATCCATGAGAGCTCATTTGCCCAGCTGCTCTCTCTATCTAACTATGCCTTTAAAACCCAAAGATAGCCATTGAGGTGGCCCGGTGGATAAAGGTAAGCCTGAAGACCCAAGTCCTACCCCTGCAATCCATAGGATGGAAGGAAAGAACCAACTTTTGTGAGTTGTCCTCTGACCTCCACACACGTGGAGATGTGCACATGTGTTTATACACATGTTTATACAAACATGCACAAGCTCACACACAGAGTCAGCAAATACATGTGAGGAGCTATTTCTTCATTCAGATAACATGTGCCTATGTATGTGTGTGTGCGCACGTGCATGTGGAAATTTGGTGTGTTCATAGTATCTAGGGACATCGCCTGAAAATTAGCCACCTGAGCCATTAATTAGCTACTATGAATGAGCCTGCGGTGTCCAGTCCAGGTGGGAACTCACGGGGAGTATCTCAGTTTAAATATAGAATAGGCTAATGATGCCTAGCATAGGGTGGGAAAGGAGTGTGAGAAGTCCAGGTTGTTTGTTCTTTCCTTCTTCTTCTTTCTCTTCTAGACACAGAGGTACACACAGGGAATATAAATAAGTAGTTGTAAGTTAGAAAGTAAAGAAGAAAATGACCTAAAATTGATATCGCAGAATATTTTCCCATTGGTAAGGATACCTCCCCCCTCAAATGTTTAGAAATAGGTGAAAATACTACCTTATGCCTACAGAACCAAACTGCACCTGCTGACCTTTGGCCTAATTTAAGAAAATTCTGAGAGATGTTTCTGGAAGTACAGACTTCAGGGTAAGGATTACTAGTGTCATGTAGGAAATAATCAGATGTGATCTAATCTTTAAAATGGACAAATGAGAAATCGAAAGGAAATCTATAAAATCTTTGAGCCTATTTTCATGTGTGTTCATGTGCATGTCCTTGTGTGTGCTTATGTTTCCGTATTGTTTGCATGCTATGTGTGGGGTGGTTAAAAACAGTTTGACCGCTGACTTGGGTTGCCTCTATCTGCTACATGCAGCTTCCTTTGGCAGGCATTACACGTTCCTGACACTTCTTTCCACTGTCACCCTTGCAAACACTCACTTGACTCCCACAGCTCCACTATGCAACACCCATTCAGAGAGTTTTTGCAGGAACTTCAGCTCTGTAACCCACTGGCTGACCGTCTAGAGTTTTTGAAATGGTCATGGCTGTGTAACTCTTGCACTCTGCCACAGTCGTACAGCCAGTATCGTGTAGACGCACCAATGTCTGCTGCTGGAACAAGCTGTTCCCGGTTCCACTTAATCCATGCCAGTTGCTAAACACAAGAAATGGAATCCTGGGGACCCACAGGCTTCCCTGGAGCTCTATTTTGAAGTGAGTCTACAGCAGAAAGTCTTTGAAATACATCTGTGCTTCTACACTTAGCACTTGCTGATTTCCAGGGAACCCTTGAGACATATTTCCTATTGACCTGATGTTTCAAGTTGACATAAGACTAGCCAACACAATTGCTAAGGCTTAGCAACTGCAACCTTCTTGCCCACACCTTTACATCCTTTTTCTCTTTTTGACTAAACTACAGGCCTCTCCAATCTTTCTAACCTCACTGTGAATGTGACTGAAAGCAGCCAGTAATTCCTTTGATGTGATGTCCTAAAATCTCTGCAAGACATGTGGCGTGGACCCAGATTTGTGAATCTATCAACACTCATCAGAGAAGCATCCTTTTGCAGTAGCAACACAGAAACCCACATCTGGTCAAGATGTAGAGAATAAGAGACCGAGTAGTGTTCAGTCTTAAATGAGATATCTACATCACACCTCCTCCTCCCAAGGTCAAGGGTCATTGCAGAAGAGGCGGGGTGAGGAGTATAAGGGCCAGAGGTGGATGAGTATAAGGAGGTGGTGCTTTCTGCACATATGAGCTCACAGCAGCAAGACACCATGCGCAAAACCTGCATTAGCACAAGCCAGACCGAACTCCAGTGTGGGAAGGGGGTGGGCATGAAGCTAAAGAGCTTTTGGCAATGATAGTTGCTGGGAGGGGGAGAGTCAGATTTCTTTAAGGGTGCCACCCCGATGGGAAGACTACCCTCTAGTCAAAGTCCCACATCCAAGGGAATGTGGGCAGCAGAAACTGAACTTGGCGGATTTGAGAATAGGTAGAGGAGAGAGCTGGGTGGATGAGGAGGAAAATCAGATATAGGAGGACTCGGGGACAGGTAACTATGATCAAAATATATGGCACAAAATTATCAAAGAACTAATGAAAATAAAAAAATAGAGAAAAAAATATCAGTGTTTGTCAGGTAAACCAGTTCATTGTCTTTAAGATTAGCCATTCATAAAATGCCACGGCATAGTTCAAGTCTTTGCTGTGGTGTCAGTAAGAGGGCCTTTTCTCCACTTCCACAAACAATCCTCTTCATCTGAAGTGTCACCAGCTTGACTTTCACTATTCACATTGCTATCAACGTCCTCTTCAGAGCCATCACAACTGTCCCACATCAAGCTCCTCTTAGCAGTGTTTGTTAAGATTCATTTTATTTTTAATCATGTGTATGTGTGTATATCTATGTGTATATATAAGAGTGTGCATGTGTGTATCTGTCTCTGTGTGAGTCTGTGCAATTATGTGTGTGTGTGTGTGTGTGTGTGTGTGTGAGAGAGAGAGAGAGAGAGAGAGAGAGAGAGAGAGAGAGCACATGTACTTGAGAGTGCTGAGGCCAAAAGCATAATATCCCCTGGTGCTGGAGTTATAAATGGCTGTGGGCTCCCTGACCTAGGTACTTGGGAGATGACCTCAGGTCCATTAGAAGAGCAGCATGTACTATTAACCATGGAGCTATCTATCCCACCCTCTCAATAGCATTTTAGTATTGTTTTAGCTTGTTCATCCAAAACCCTCCATACTCTTCCCACAAACCAATTCCAAAGGCTCCTCCACCTCTTCAAGTGGATGATAATGGCCCTTTTCCTTGGTACCAAATTTTTTGTATTCCTCAGCTAGTCAATTAGCTGATAAAGAGGAAAGGGTTCTGTAGCTCATAGTTCTGAGGGTGTGCAGGTGTCAGCCCTAACAGGGTGTGTCCTGAAGCTTTGGGCCTCTGTAATGGTGCCAGATGATGATGGTGGGGAGCATGCGTGGAGTAAACTGCTTACATCAGGAGCTAAAAAGGAGGGAGAGAGAGACAGACAGAGACAGAGAGAATGAACCAGGGTTCCAAAGCTCCTTTCCAGGGTGTGATAGCTAATCTTGGTTCTCAAACTGAATGACTCTTGAGTCAACTAAAACCCATGCAGCTGGGTACACCTATGAGAGACTTTTTGAATGGAATATTTGAGGACGGGAGAACGACTCTAAATCTTGGCCACACCATCTGGTAGCAGCCCACATTTGCAATGTTGAAGCAACCAACTTTGGTTAAGGGCTAGAGTAACTGACAGACCATTTTCAGAGGCAGGATTTTTTTCAAAGCTGTCTTGGCAAGATTTGACAGTCTTTTTATTTATATCCTGTTTGTCCTGTCCAGACATCGTGCATTTTGTCAGTGGTCGATGCATGGGCAGTTCCTTGCCCAAAGGCCAGTTTTGCCAAGACAACAAGCTCCAAGTGGAGTGTCTTCAGTGCTCAACATTCTCTCAGGAATAGATCGGTGCTGCCAGGAGCAATCGTGTGTCACATCAACAGAACCCTAAGTTATTTAAATGCCATATTCTACAGCTCTTTGAAGTGGTTGAAGATTACCTATCTATGCAGAATACAATCTCTACGTATCTAAAGAACCTGATTAGTCTAACTATGACAAACATGGATGACTCTTGACCTATAATTCTTAATACCTATATAACTTAAAGACTAAGACTTCATACTATAATATTAAATAATCTTAAAACAACTGTGCAACAAATGAGGACAATGACTTCAAAATGTAAACAGTGTATAAGTATCTTGATCAGAGGTAGAAATGTATATTTCAATATGATAAATATATCCTAAAATTATATCAATATACAAAACGTCTTAAGCAGAGGTAGAAGCATGCATGCATACAGTATGACAAAACAACTTTGCCTGGGTGTACAAATACTATAAACAGAAATAGGAACATAGTCAATATAATTTGAATTTGTAACAATATACAAGAATCTATACCAGTGTACATTGCCTATAAATATAATAGCTCATAAGTATTCACTCAATTACTCACTATGATTAGTGTGAGTTTGCTCATACTAATCTATTATCCCATCCAATTTCCGTTTTTTTTTTTTAAAAAAGAGATCCTGAGCTTACATAATTTCTGCCCCAACCCCCAATCCTATACCAATATAATCAACCCCTAATTGACGTTCCTAACCTTGAGGACAAACTTTGTTGGGAGAGGGGACATTGTCTTCTAGAATTATTTCCAGCTGTCATGGGGGTCATTTTTTTTTCTATGGAGTCCTGTGAAAGTACAATAATGGTTAAGTTTCAAGATTACTGTCTGGTATAATTGCAAATAGTCTCTGAGTATTCAGTAAGGTTTTTTCTGAGGATCCTACTTAGAATTTTGGCCAGAATGTTGTAAAAAGGTGCACCATTTCAGCTAACCAAGTCGGAACCATCTTGAGCAGTTGGTACCCAAAACAGGTCTTATAGTAGTGCTATCAGCATCATGACATTATATCAACCAGGTGGAGTCATTGTTGTGGGGCCCCATCTTCTTCCTGGAAACTCCAAAGATTACTGCAGGAAAATCCATTGTTCATTGTGGAAAACTTAAACATTATTTATACAGACATATATTCAATGAAAGGTATGATAGAGACAAAAATAGGTATGAAGAAAAGTAATTTTTTTTCTAAATTCTTTCTTCTTTCTGTCTCATACCAGATGGCTCCTGACATGAGACAGAAACTCTGAATTTTTCTTTTAACAACATGCTTGGATTTAGAGAAGGACAGAGCCATTGTCCAACTCCCAAGCCAGCTTTGATTTTTAAGTGAGTCATGACTATTATTCTAGTTTATGTTCAGAGATTCTTACCCTCAGATGACCTGTCCTCACAAGTCATAATTTTCTTTGCTTGGGATTCTTTCTGGATAGTCATCTTTTCTCCTTTAGGCATCTAGATGTCCAAGGTCTCTCAATTTTTTTGAGTATGAGTATTTTCCTGCAAAGACAAAAACAGAACCCTGCCCCAACCCTTATGAGTTTTCTTTACTACCTGTATGGTTGTCACCTCTGTGGATGAGCTGTCATTTCTCTTTCTCAAGAGGTTTCTCTTTTTCAAACTGAATCTTTATTAATTTTGATGGTATCCATAGATTTTCTTCTCCTGTGGAAACAAGAGCAAAACCCCTTCTCCAACATAGCACATCTCCTGGTTTCCATTGTGAGGTCAACACATTCTTGAAATACACCAGCTGATTTAATTCAGAAGATTTTTCTATTATCCAATGTATCTCTGCTGCTGTTGTTCCTTTTTCATTAGCGTTAAGAAAATTCAAAGTTAATAAAGCATTAATATGTAATCTATTTCTGGGGATATTTTTCATCCTTTTCTAATTGTTTAACATATCCTTTATAGTTCGATTTGATCTTTCTATAACTGCCTGACCTGTAGGATTGTTTGGTATACCTGTAATATGCTTTATATTATAATAAGCAAAAAACTGTTTCATTTTCTTAGAGACATATGCTGGACCATTATCTGTCTTTATTTGTGCAGGTATACCCATGATGGCCATAACTTCTAATAAATGTGTAATTACTGAATCAGCCTTTTCTGACCTCAAAGCAGCTGCCTGTTGAAAACCCAAATAAGTGTCAATGGTGTGGTGTACATATTTTAATTTTTCAAAATCTGCAAAGTGGAACACATCCATCTGCCAGATTCCATTCCTTTGAGTACCCTTTGTGTTACTCCCTGCAGGTAGTGGTGTTTGGTTATGGAAAGAGCAAGTAAGATATCTCTTTATAATCTCCTTAGCTTGTTGCCATGTAATAGGAAACTCCTTCTTGCCGGGCGGTGATCCCAGCACCCGAGAGGTAGAGGCAGGTGGATCTCTGTGAGTTCAAGGCCAACCTGGTCTACAAGAGCCAGTCCCAGGACAGACTCCAAAGCTACAGAGAAACCCTGTCTCAAAAAACCAATAAAAAAAAGAAAACTCTTTCTTTAAACTTTTGCTATTGACATAATGTTTCTTATGGAATTCTGAGGCCTTCAACACACTTTCAATCTGTAATTGATCAATTTCTGCATTACCTTGTGCTAGAGGATCTGGCATACCCATATGGGATTGGATGTGTGTTATGTATATGAGACAAAGCCTATTCCTGGTTATATCTTGAACCTGTATGAATAATGAAGTCAATTCTGTATCATCTGGTATAAATTCAGCAGTTTCAATATGCAAAACAACTCTTTCTGCATATTGTGAAACACTAACTATATTGAGAGGTTCTTTAAAATCCCTGAGTATCGTGAGAACAGCATATAATTATGCCTTTTGGACAGAACTATAAGGGCTTTGTTCCACCTTACTTAAATCTTCTGATTTGTAACCTTTATTTCCTGATTTATTTGCATCAGTACAGAATGTATGGGCTCTAGTTATTGGTGTGTCACATACAATACACAGAAGGATCTAAGTAGTTCTCTTTTATAAGGTTAATTCCATCACTTTTGGGATAATTGATATTAATCTCTCCTTAAAAATGAGCATAAGCTCTTTGCCAGGGCTCATTGTCTTCCCATAATTTTTTAATTTCATCAGTAGTAAAAGGCACTATAATCTCTGCTGGGTCTATTCCTGCTGATTGATGAAGTCTCAATTTTCCTTTCATGATTAATTCAGAGACCTTTTCCACATAATTTTTAATTTTTTTACTTGGTTTATGTGGTGAAAAGATTGCTTATAAAATAATATCTTCCCTTTACATTAAAATTTCCTGTAGGGGAAATTCTGGAAGCAATATGAGTAGAATGCAATTAAGATTTAGATTCACCCTATTCACATGTAACTCCTGTAATTTTTTTTCAACGACAATCAATTCCTTTTCAACTTCAGCTGTTAATTTCCTGGGACTATTTAAGTCTTCGTTACCATCTAAGGTTTTGTTTAAATGAACTATTAGATCGGGTGTTATCCCAACAGCTGGTCATATACTAGAAATGTCTCCTAACAATCTTTGAAAGTCATAAAGAGTCCGCAACTGGTCTCTATTAATTTGTGCCTTTTGTGTTCTAATTTTCTGTAAACCTATTTTATAACCTAGGTAATTGACAGAATGTCCTCTCTATATTTTTTTCAGGAGCAATTTGTAATCCCCGTTTTGGCAAAACTTTTTTATACTTCTTCAAACATTCTTTCTAAATTATCTACATTTGAATCAGATAGCAACATGTCACCCATGTAATGGTAAATTACAGATTTAGGAATTTTTTTTACATATTATTTTCAATGACAGACTTACAAAGCATTGGCACAGGGTGGGGCTATTGAGCATTCCCTATGGGAGGATGGTCCACTGGTATCTCCTAGTAGGCTGAGAATTATTATAAGTAGGCACTATGAAGGCAAATTTTTCTCTGTCCTTTTCTTGTAAAGGTATAATGAAGAAACAATCTTTTAAATGAATAACTTTAAGAGGCCATCCTTTTGGTAATAGAGAAGGCAGAGGAATTCCAGATAGTAGAGGACACATAGGTCGAATTACCTTGTTGACAGCTCTTAGATATGTCATCATTCTCCATTTACCAGATTTCTTTTTAACAACAAATACAGGAGAGTTCCAAAAGCTGGTTGATTCTTCAATACGGTGAACATCTGCTCCTGTACCAGCTGTCTTTTTGTCTTTCATTAAAGGCCACTGTTTAACACATATTGGTTTCTCAGTTAACCATTTTAAAGGTAGGGCCATTGGTACCTCTAAAGGTTTGCTAGTGGCTTTTGTGTTCCTGTACAGTCTGAATGGCTGGTGATCTTTGTGTATAGCACCTTATAATATCCTTCCCAGAAATATGAGTTTCTTCAATTGCAGGAATGTTAATCTGGGTAGTCCATTGCTGCAGCAGGTCATGACCCCATAAATTCACTTTGATATTAGCCACATATGGCCTCAGCCTTCTCTGTCCTTCTGGCCCTTTGCATTCAGCCCATCTCGTGCTTTATTTCACTTGAGATAGGGTTCCAGTTCCTAGGACTTAAACATCTGCTTCTTGGAGAGGCCAATTTGGATGCCAAGATTCTGGAGTAATGATACTTACGTCCACACATGTGTCTATCAAACGCACAATACAATGTCATTTATACGTACTCTTAGCTTTGGTCTTTGATTATTTATAGAAATCTGCCAGAATGTTTCCTATTGGAATTTTTGATTCTTCCTTCATGTTTATTCCATCCTTATAGAAGTCTCTGGGTTTTTTAATTTTTGTGGTGAGACATGTCCTCCATAGTGACTGGAATAACTGGACCATTTTAGACTTGGGGGCCTCCTTGAGGCCCCCGAGGGAGTTTCCCAATGGTATTGAGTTGCCTTGTCTGTCTTTTGTTGATCTACATTTGTTGGTCAGTGTTGGCCTTTGCCACTCCTTCTACATAATCCAGAAAGCTGATACCTTTTATTTTTGCCATTCCCAGAGGAGACATTATTTCTAGGAATTCCTTGTCTACAATCCCTTCTCAGATGCCCTATTCTACCACAATTGAAACATTTGGCATTTTGATGTCTCCTCAAACGCTAACCTTTCAATGCTACAGAAAAGGATCTGTTCCAGGTAGTTGAAAAAATTTATTAAGCCGCAAGCATTGGCAAATGCCTCCACCATTAACTTCAAAGGAATCGTGATTGATTTTCCTTCAGGCCGAATGCCATTTTGGACTAATCCCGGGTCGTTTGCACGAATCCCGAACAGTTGCACGGCGGGAAGAAAGTGGGCAGGTAGCCATGCTCACGCAGACGTGCGGCCCACAGCGTAGGGTTAGTCCAGACGTGAGTCGACCGGTGGGCGGGGCTCGCGAGCTGCGACCACGTGACCACGGAGGCCGCGCCGCTCCAGGTCGCGCGATTCGCCGTCACATCAGCTTATGGCGCCGGCCGCTGATTGGCGGGCTGCCTGCACGTGGGCGGGCTCTGCTGGGCGGGCGGTGTCTCGCACTCTCCAGCCCCCGCTGGCGGTGTAGCGGCGGCATACTGAGCGGCTCTGGCCAGGCAGGTAGGTTCAGTGTGCGGGCAGCTGGATACCCACGAGTGGAAGGACCTTCGAGAGATCGCAAGGGATCCCCAGTTGCCGGATGCTGGAACAGCATCCTCCGCACAGGTGTGACCGTCCCCGCTAGAGGCGCAGGTGGCATGGGGTGGTGGCCCGGTGGACACCTTGGGCCGAGGGGCCTGCGATGTGGACAGGGCTGTTGAGGGGCAGGGAAGGACACCAACCCGGGAGAGCTGGGTCGCCACCAGTGCTGGAGTTTGCCTGTTGTGGATCCCACATCCAGGCAGAGATGGGAAACGCTGGTGCGTTGCTTTGCGACCTGCGTCTGATCTGACAGTTACTGCGACCTAGTGAGGGTAGTGGGCCAGCTCTCCCTGCCTTTTTTTGAAGACTGCAAGAAGGCGGCATGCTTACTTGAGCATCGTTAAGAAAAGCCGCGTAAACTGGCCTCCCTGCTTTATTGCCGAGTAAACTCGAAGGTGGTCCTATGGAAAACATGGCCCCATTGGAGAAGTTACCAGTCTGGAAAGTGGTTGGGGTCAAAACTTTGTGGGTTAGCTGAGTTTGTGGCACCCTCAGTTGTTTTGTTAAAGTGTTTGCTGATAACAGCCTTGTGACCCTTGATCTTTAACTGGGATATTTTTTTGGGGGAGGGCATGCATTATGTAATATAATTAGTGTGGAGAACTCAGAATTCCTTATCCATCTGTGTGACTCTAGAGAGGTAGGGATGTAGAAGAAACAAGCAAGTGGGCTTTACATCACATCGACGACTCCTTACAGAACAAAGTTATTTAAATTATTCCTGCCTTCGCTGTCCTGTATATTACAATTATACAAGTATATACCTTATAGACTGGTGAGAATTAGATGAGAGGACCTCTCCGTTACGCCTCCAAATGTGTAAAAGTCAAAGGAGATGTGGAACAGGGGAATCCGGGAGCTCAGGAGGCTGAAGCAGGAGAATTGAAGTTCCAGGCTACAGAGCTAAGACCCTGGGGCGGGGGCTGGGCGGGGGCTGGGCGGTGGGATGGGGTGGGGAATTAATAATATGTGGGCTTTTTGAAGAATATATAAATGCTAGCTATTGTGTCTGTGCTTTTTCTTTTAGTTAAGAAAAATATACTAGTTTTAAGTCATCAAAGTACAATAGTGTGTTTATTTACATATTAATTGATGCTGGGGGAAGAACCAGGACTTTGGACATACTAGGCTGAAGGAATATCACTAAACTACAGTCCAGGCCTATTTAATTGATAACCATGTTCTAAAGGGGGAAAAAATGCTTCTTCTTCAAGGCAGTATAAGATTTCATGTAAACTTCAGTTTCAAGTAGCAATGCCCAAATAACTAAGAGTACACAGAGCTTCTGACTTTAAGGGGTTTAGTCATTAAAATTACATACAAAATTATATGAATGTGTGAGTGTTTATTACTGTATATAACACTTGGTACCAGTTAGATTGGTTTTTTTGAATGATCAGTAGCATCTATGATGGAGTTCAAAACATCTAACCCTTAATATAAATTAATTTTTTTCCTGACAAAGTGAGAGAAAACATTTGTGATTCATCACATAAGCAAAGGGCTAAGCCTCTTAATAAATCAGATCCTAGCTGGGCGTGGTGCTGCAAACTTCTGGGCTAGGCTACTTGGAAGGCTGTGGAGGGAGGATGGCCTGAGTAATGGAGCTGGAGGAAGAGGAGAGGTAGAAGAGATTTGCAGTGGAGAAACTGAAACGTCCCAGGGGAAAGTGAGCAAATGATAAAATCAAGATCATTCCCAGAAAAAGTGTAACTTACTACAAATGTATGAAGCTGTGCTCAGTATCACTCGAGGTAGATATGGATTAAGTATGCACCAAGATGTCGTCTCTTTCCTATTGAGTTGAAGACACCCCACCCCGGGGCTTCTGGAGAAACAGGTTCTACCCTCCATTGTTACGAGGATACACAAAGCGGTTCCGTACCTATGGAGAGCAGCTGAGCAGCCTGCCCCGGGCTCCACAGAGTCTCCATCTCGGATCCTGCAAGCCCTGGGAACCAAACAGCTGTTTTGTTTCTGTTGTAGCTTCAGCGCTGGGCCTCATCTGATGACAGGTCCTGACTCCAAGTGACTGACGAGCACCTCTTGTTTTGTGGGCAGCATTCCAGGTACTCCTCCTGCGTGTGCCTTCCGGCCATGTTTGGCTTTTTGTTGTTTTGTTAGCTTTTGATTTACTTCCATGGGAAAAGTGTCAGAAGTGGCAGCAAAGGAAGGGTTTTCTAACACTAAAAAGACCGGGAATAACTCTGGGGGGGCTACCCTCAAAGAAATGCTACACATTGATCCTGTTGCTTCTGGAGACATGATTGGGAAACTGCTGGAAGGCTATTAGATGAGTGTGCCTGAGGGTAGTATGTAGTATGATAACATGAGTGGCTATGTTGTGAACCCGTATGGGAAAATTGTTAAAGGCATCACTTAGGGTAATAGCTAGCGTGCAAGCCAAACCTTAGGGCAATAGACAAGGGAGAAAAAACCCTATCAAAGGTATCTTGCACTATGTTGCTCCATCCTGATCTTGACATTTGATTAATGTCTAATTTCAACATTATATGACATGAAGAGGTCAGACTAGGAATGATATATGTATATTCTCTTCTGCTGCCAAAGATGGCACCTGGGGAGGCTGGTGGCCACGTCTGTGCTACGTAAGATTGTTGTTAGTCCAGAAACTACCTACAGCTTTTCTGAAACATTGTGAAGATGTGAGGAGTAAAGTGCCACACACTTGTTGTGCAGGGGCTGCGATGGACCTGGTTCTTAGCGTTGCCGATCACTACTTCTTTACCCCATACGTGTATCCAGCCTCGTGGCCCAAGGACAACATCGTCCGGCAAACCATTAGTCTCCTGATTGTCACAAACCTGGGTGCTTATATCCTCTACTTCTTCTGTGCAACCCTGAGCTATTATTTTGTCTATGATCATTCATTAATGAAGCATCCACAGTTTTTAAAGGTAAGAGATTTTCGAGTTTCTGTTACCTTAATGATACAATGTGAATTTTTCAGTTAATTAAACTGGTTATATGTAAATAAAGTTTTTGAAAACAGCCCCCTGAATGGGTTGGATGCTTTTTATAAGGGTTAATCACCTCTTTCCTTCTTATATTCTAAATAATAAGTGGATCTGGTTTTCTGCTAGCCTGAAAATCTTACTTCCCCATGTACATAGATGAGAATTACTTTGCTGATATTGATGAATAAATATATGTATGTAGTTATTGTGCTTATGTAAATATTTTACTCTCTGGCCTTTGCAAGCTGAAAGGTATTTCTGCTATGTGTGTTTTTTTCGGTGGCTGAGGTGGGAATTCAAGGTCAGCGGTTGAGACTTGTTAATAGTCAGCTTGGAAAAATTTTCTGTGACTGCCACTGTCATTTGTCGGGTAGTCCCTGGACTGAAAGGAGCTGGAAAGGGAAGTTCACTTAAAGATTACTCCATAGGCTTTACTCCATATAGACTATACTCAGCATATAGACTTGGTGAAGAAGAGAAAAGAATTCAGAAGTGAAGATACTTGCTGCCTTTGGTTGGTATAAAGAAATGCTTCTCTTATGCTTTCCTGTGTGTTAAAATCTTCACAGAAAAAGTTTGGAAGTTGGCTTCTTAGTATAAAAGAGAATTTAGTGGGCCTGGAGAGTGGGCGCAACAGTTAAGAGTGCATGTTTCTTCTGAAGAGGACCCAAGTTTGGTACCCAGCACCCATGTTGACAGCTCACAGCTGCCTGAAACATCAGCTCTCTGGGGCCTTCTGGTCTCTGCAAACATTGCATTCATAGGCACATATCTACACGTACACACACATTTAAAAATAAAATATGAAATAGAATTTTAAGAAAAGAGAAAATTGAGGGGTAGGAGTATAGTTTGGTGGTAGAGTTCTTGCCTGATATGAGCCAAAGTCCAACTACAGACAGAAAATATTTAAAAATCCACCCCCAATCAACTTTATGACAGTTTTGTTGAACAGATTTTGTGACTTTTAAATAATTGGAACTTTCATCTTCAGAATCAAGTCTATCGAGAGATCATGTTCACAGTCAAGTCTTTGCCGTGGATTAGTATTCCCACCATTTCACTGTTCCTCCTGGAGCTGAGAGGTTACAGCAAGCTCTATGATGACATAGGAGACTTCCCAAGTGGTGAGCAGATACTGGGAAGGTTTAAGTACAAGCTGTTATTGTTGTATTGTTTCTTCTTTTGTTCTTTATTCATGTGTATGTGCATATATGTTCATGCATGAAACAGACCAGAGGGCTACCTCAAATACCATCTTCAGGAATATTCTTTACCTCTGGAGTTTGTTCTTGTTGCTGTTGTTGATTTGGGGGGGGGTTGTTCATATTTGTTTGTTTTGTTTTTTGAGACAGAGCTTCAGTAGGTAGCCCTGAATGACCTGGAACTTACTTAAATAGAGCAAAATCACACAGAGATCCATCCGTCACCTCTGTTTTCCAGGTGCTGGAGTTAAAGGCATGTGCCACCTGACCAAGTCTAGACAGGTTCTCTCATTGGCCTGGAGTTTGCCAGTTCATCCAGACTGGCTGGGCAGCCAGCACCAATCTGTTTCTACCTCAGCAGTGTGGGATTCCAAATTCATGTCACCACAGCTCCAGTTTTTAATGTGGCTCCTAAGAATCAAACTCAGGCCCTCAGGCCTGTGAGACTGGCACTTTACTGGTAGACCATCTCCCCAGCCGGCCTGCCTGCTTCCTCCCTTCTCCCCTTTCCTTTCTTCCTCCCTCCTCCCCTCCCTTTTTCCTTTTCTTCTTTCTTGACAGTCTTGCTGGGTAGCCCAGACTGGCTTTAAAATCTCCAAGTGCGCCTCCATGATTGTCTTACGTTTTCTTTCTTTAAGTCTCCAAACATAGCTCTTCCTCCTTGCTTTCCAACTGCCCCGTTGTTTTAGCTGTTCTGCTTCCTTCCACTTACGTCTCGCCCCACACGTGGACTTTAACTCCACTGTCATTTTTAAAGTCAGTTTTCGATGACATCATGCCTAAGGGAAAACTGATCAGGGACCCTTCTGTGTATTTCCTAAGACTGCTACTTCAGACTGCTGGGAAAGTAATTCCAGTAGTATGTGAGACGTAACTGAAAGTCACAGTCTACTGTCCTGCTGTTTGTTCGTGTATCCTCCCTCCTGTCTTGTCCTCCCTCTCATCTGGGCCTGCCTGCTTCTTTGATTTCATTGTAGAAATGTAATACCGTGTATGCAGTTTGCATTCTGATGGTTTAGTAAACATGGTCATGGTTTCCTATCTGTAAATATTGTCATAGAGTATATTAATTATAGTAGTCCATGGTGTCTCTGTTCAGAATTTAGAAACTGACCCCTACATTTAGAGCTTTACACTTCCTTCTTTTAAAGGTATTCTTGCAGCTATGTGGTCTCTATGTAGTTCTGAAGTTCCTTCAAGACAGGTTTCTGACGTCCAGAACACAGGTAGGCAGAGCAGCGTTCATTGAGATTGACAGGTGCCAGCTGCAGCTTGCAGCTCTGCCCCATGTCCACCCACTGCTTTTCTCCAGCAGCTCTGCAGAGTGGGTCTTGTTGTCAGGCTGCTTTTAGAAGCAGCGTATTAGGGAACAAATGAGAACCTGCCCATGTGCTCAGCTATAGATGGTGGCTCTGAGGCTTGAAGTCCAGCTTGCTGATACCAGAGCTGAGCTCTCAAAGTAGGAGGTGGTTAATTAGAAGAGGCTTTGACAGTGAATGAAGGAATGGGCAAAATCAGGGAGAGGGCATTCTGGCTGGGACAGTGTCAGCCCGAATCAGAGGTAAGATGCTGCAGGCACGGGAGGAGGCTGAGTGCGTCATTGTGGGGGTGAGTTTCTGGAGTGAGGGTATTTCGTGGGAAATTGAGCTCCAGGTAAGGAGTCGGCGCACAAAGGATTTATAAATGCTAAGATGCGGGAAAGCACTGGGACTGCCCGTATCAGGGGCGTCTTTGTCGTTTAGTGAATACTTGTACTAGAAAGACGACTCAGCAGTTAAGAGGCCCTAAGTTCAGTTCCCACCCACATCAAGTGGCTCACGACTGCTAGTAACTCCAGCCACACGGGAGCCAGAACCTTCATACGTACATGCACATATTACATACACATGGTTAAAAATAAGTTAATAGCTGGTCAGTGGTGGCGCACACCTTCAATCCCAGCACTTGGAAGGCAGAGGCAGGCGGATCTCTGTGAGTAAGAGTCCAGCCTGGTCTACAGAGTGAGTTACAGGACAGCCAGGGCTACACAGAGAAATTCTGTCTTGCAAAACAAATAAGCAAAATAATAAAGTTAAGTCATAAAAAAGAAAAGAAATACTGTCTGGGCAATTTTTATGGTTTTGTATAGCAGCTAAAAATTTAGTTAGAATTAAAAAATGCAAGGTAGAACATTTCAAGTTGTTAGGTGAGGGGAAGTTGGGATGGAAGTGGTTCCAGGAAGTGAAGGGAAATGACCTTTTAATGTGTTGATTGTGTTTGATTTTAGGATCTCCTTTTGCATTTATGTGGCCATGTGGGAAGGGAACACTAATTGTGGAGACAAACTTTGACTCTTGTTCTGTGTGATCTCTTTTAGGCTGGATTCATCTCATTGCTAGTGTGGTATCGTTCCTGTTTTTCACAGACATGCTGATCTACTGGATTCACAGGGGCCTGCACCATAGACTGGTCTATAAGGTAGAGTCGTTTAAAGGGCAGAGAAGGGGGAAGATATCCCACATTTCAGTATTATAAAGTCTGTACTCTAGACTGGAAGGCTCCCTCTTGCTTGTATTAAATACCCAAGAAGCTCTTCTGGTCGTCATCATAGGGTCTGTATGCATTTTATTTATGGTTTCCTTCATGGATCTGGAGGGCCTGTCTTACGATTCTAACCCTGGGAGTAAAGAGGAAGTGAATTCCAGTTAGGCCATATCTGAACCAGGAGTGGAAGCTACGTTTGCACATGACTCTAACCGTATCCTTTTCCTCCTCAGCACATACATAAACCTCATCATGTTTGGAAGATCCCCACTCCATTTGCAAGTCATGCTTTTCACCCTTTGGATGGCTTCCTCCAGAGTCTGCCTTACCATATATACCCCTTTGTCTTCCCACTGCACAAGGTGGTCTACTTAGGGTTATATGTCTTGGTTAATGTCTGGACAATTTCTATTCACGACGGTGATTTTCGTGTCCCCCAGGTCTTAAGGCCGTTTATTAATGGGTCAGCTCATCACACAGACCACCACTTGTTTTTTGACTATAACTACGGACAGTATTTCACACTGTGGGATAGAATTGGGGGCTCTTTTAAGCATCCTTCCTCCTTTGAAGGGAAAGGACCACATAGTTATGTGAGGAAGATGGCAGAAGGAGAATTCAACAGCCTTGCAGAAAATGGCTGTAAAAGCGAAAAACTGTGCAATGCAGAATTTGCAAAGACTAAGTAGATTATTGCCCAGTTATTAAGTATTTTAAATAAGGAAATAATCTACACACAGCCAAGATACATAGCAAATAAGTGGTGTTATTTGACCCTCAGCATTGCGTGTCTTGCTGAGGAGCAGTCCTGACAATAAACTGAGGGAAGATGCTGGGAGCACCAAGATTATAATCTCATGGCTAATGTGTCAGACATTGGCCCAGGGACAGTCTGTGTCTTTGCAAGCCAGCAGATCTGCAGCCTCTGCAGCCCCAACAGCAACTTTAAGTAAGGTAGAAGATAATCTATGGAAGAAGCTAGTCTGTGTCCTTTTGCCTTAATCCACTCATATTCATTAAGGGAAAAATCCACTGTGCTTAACAATACTGAGACTAGCTAAGAAATACTAATGGCTCCTGTCCCAGGAGCAGCTGCCTCTGCAGTGGCGGTGGAGGACTTGCAGGACTTTGTTCACATAGGAACATCAGCCCGAAATATCTGATACACGAGTGGCTATGTATATGATTGATTTAATGACTGCTTAGTCAGATTATATTATCTTCTTATACATAGGCGCCTTACTCTCTGGGGAATTATCAGATTTAATAATGAATAAATAATGGTAATTCTTTAAATGTCAGCTCTTCCATGATTCAATCCAGATATGAGATTATTTAACTGAAGATCTTGATGCGTGTCATTTAAAACTGCAAGCCTACGGACACGAATCCAGATAATGCTCGATATCAACTTGGGGCACCCAGGTGGCACATCTCTTTAATACAGTGGATGCACTGTACTTTTATGCATTTCCAAGTTACAAAGCTGACTTTTGAATGAAGGGAATAATTGCCAAATACTTAAGTCTACCTGAGATACGCTTTGACAGCTCGTCCTCCATTTCTTCCCTCTCTTCCTACTGCCTCTGCAAAAAAAAAAAATCTCAGACAGCCCCATGAAGAAAGGTAGCTGCTAGAAGATAAGTATATTGGTGTAAATCTATTCTATTGGCTGTTTATGCAAAAACCAGTAAAAGTTTATCATGACTGCTATTAACCACTTAAATGTTATAGCACAAAACATCCTTTGTTTAAATTAGTGTCACTCTGAAGACAGAGGTGATGTGAGTTGTAAAAGCTGAGAGCTCCCCAGATACCCAGGGTCAGACTGCTGGACGTGAGAGTTACTACAAGGATCTCTCACTCAGCAAACCCTTTCTCACTTGCTAGTTGACATTATCAAGTGCTCTGAGGGAGTAGAAATGGAAATAAAGAGTCTCTGGGTAAGGATCTAGACTTCCTTTTTCCTGGAGATATAACCCACCAGGACCTCTGCTTCCAAATACATAAGCGTCACTAAGATAAGGAATAATTGGGATGCTGGATGAATCCCAGGCCAACTCTTAGCAAAGGGATCCTCAAGATACACTGTTTGATACTACACCAAGAAAGGGCAACCCCCCCAGAATGGAACATCTCCATCACCCCTTTTCCCCAAGGCTCAGGAAACATCAAGGAAGAATCCGAGGCCAGGGGAGAATACTACGAGACTGGACATGCGAGACCATTGTGCTTATGATCTCACTGTAACTGTCTGTCACCATCCAGCCAGTGAACATTCCAGCATGGAGCGGGTGGAGGGATGGGGAGCTGTTGAGAGTTGATGGCTCCTAGGGAAGGGAGAGTCTCTTTGCAGTGGTACACTCTCTAAGTTGCTTTTGTGCCAGTGGGTGGCCCTGTACCTCTGAGGCTAGGGGCAGCTTTAATTTGACTCTGGCTTATAAAGAAGAAAAGGCGAATATGGAATTGGGAGAGAGATTGGGAGAAGTTGGGGGTAGGAAGAGTGGCGTGGATACGGTCAAACTGCATTGTGGACGTGTATGAAATAAAGATTAGCTAAATACAATTTCAGAGGCAAACCTGGGAAGTCATCTTCAGCTTTACCGCAGAAGTTGCTGCTAGGAGCCTTGGAGTGAGGACGAGTGGGTCACAGAGGGTGCCCTTTACAACCTTGCCCCTCATAAAAGATGAGCCACTGCCCCCCTGTAGGGTCAAGCACAGAGAAGGGTGGCTTCTGCTTCCTGGCTTCAGTGATGATAGCTGTTAGTCTTCTGCTGGGTCCTCATCGGGAGTATGGCGGAGGAGGCTACCTTCCCCTTCCCACTGGAGTGTGAAGAACATCGAGCTGAGTTACAGGAATATAGAAGTAAAATTGAAAACCAGACGTTGCTCACTGTGAATTATCTTTAATGAGATGAAATAGCTAGTATTTTTGTTGTTGCAGCATCCTTTTTCAAGGCATGCCATAAGCCAGTCTGCAGTAAAATTTAGAAACAAAACAGAAGCCAGTCCCCACTCCCCTCCCTCCCTGTTCGCAAGGACAGGAAGTGTATGATGCAGGGTTAGTCAGCTTGACCACCGCAGAGTTTGGTATCAGAACAAAAATAGTCATAAAAACTTGTTTTAATAGATAATTTGCTTTGTGAAGATAATTGTTCAGGAGAAAGGATGTAGCCTAATGGTAGAGTGTGTGCTTAGCTTGTATGAATTTCTCAGCTTCATCCCCAGCCTGACAAAAATGTTTTCTTCCTAAATCTCTAAAGTCAAATTGAAGGTTTTTATTAATTCTAAGTGCAATAGACTTTTTTTTTTTTTTAAAAAAAGTTATATTCTGGTTTCTTTAACTCCTAAGTCAGCCTGTCAAATTCTTCTGAATGTCCAACCATTTGTCTTTGTATAATGAGATTTTCTTAAACTTGGTAAGAGTCTTAACATTTTGATTCTGTCCCCTCGTCAGACTTGGGTTTGGGTACCCATCCCTCAGACATCACCGCTGAATGATGGGAGGTATCAGAAGTTAGTCTTTTGACTTGGAGCCATCTGTGCCCTCTCGTGGAGCCAGCTTATCTCACAGGCTTCTGTTAATCTCCATTACTTATGTCTATTTCTTTTGATATTATAATTTGACTCAGCTGTTCATTTGATGAAAAGTTGACCCCCTAACATGCTGCTAAAGAAACCAATAGAAATTTATCACACATCCAGCCCTGAAGGGGGCACTGTGCCGGTGGTTCTAGTCTGTATGCTGCTTGCTTTCCTAAAGTTACATGCGCCTGTCCTAATTGTACAGTTCAGCCTTAACATTTAAATAACCAATGCCACCCTCCCCTGTCCCCCATCAAGCAGAGCATGTCCTTCAGGGCGTGCGTTGTCTCTCTGCAGTTTCCCCCAACCTCAGGTGACCACTGATCTACTCTTTAATTTTGTCTGTTCTAGAATTTCACTTAAATTCAATCGGATGAGACATACTTATGTGTGGAGCTGCGTTTTTTTTTTTTTTTTTTTTTTAGCTTAACATGTTTTGACTTGTGTGCTGTTGTATTTATCAATAGTTCATCCCTTTTAATTGATGAGTAGTGTTCCTATTACAGCATTATACTGAATACTGTACTACTGTTGGCTGATCTGTGTATCTGTTGATGGATATTTGGGTTATTTCCAGTGTGGAGATACTTTGAATAAAGCTACCATTTGTGAACAGATCATTGTGTGGACTTGTGTTTTTATTTCATTTTATTGTTGTTTCTTCCCTCCCTCCTTCCTTCCCTTCTTCCCTCCCTCCCTCCCTCCCTCCCTCCGTTCCTTCTGTGTTTTCTGAGACGGGGTTTTTCTGTTGTAGCCTTAGCTGTTCTTTCACGTCCTTAATGTCTTATAAGGAAAATGTTGAATTTTGGTTAATGGCAACTTGACATCGTTCATCTTTCCTTGTTACTGCATTTCATGTTCTCCCTAGGACATCTTCACCTCCCCCACAGTGTGCCTGGAAGCTGTGAAAAGATTCTGTTGTCGTTGGGCGGTTTTTGTTTTTTGACAAGATTTCACTCTGTGACCCTTACCTCCCATTTCTTCCTTTTCCTTCCCTTGTGGTTAAAAGTTCATTTGGTTCCGTGGCTGTGACTAAGGTGAGGCACATTCCCCTTCATTCTGGGGTGTGACTTGTAGTGGTCTGGTGATCTTGGAAGTTTCGGTCCATGGTCATGTGGCTCTGTTTGGGGTCTGGTGAGGTAAAAGATCATGCCAGGGAGCCTGTAGGGTGCAAAGCTGCTCGCCTCACTTTGACCTGAAAGCACAGAGCAAATCCAGTCATTTTAGTGGCAGAAGCCCTTTTAAGTTGTCAGCTATTTTCTTCAGATTTGATGCACTATATTTCAAGAAATTTGTTTGCTTTAAGTTATAATTTTTTTTTGCCACGAACTTGTTTGAACATTCCCCATTAGCATGTCAGCAGCCATAGTTATAGCTCCTTAACTCGTTATAGTACTGATTGGTGTTTTGTTTTGTTTCTGGTCTTTTTTGATCAGTCTAAGAGGGATGTTTCTGGAGGTGTTTGCCCATGATGCATTGTGCAAGTTGGATGCTTCACGCAGTCACTTTGCACAGTGCGCGCCCATGCTGAGTGCCAGCGAACACGCTTGAAACACCGCAGCTCAGCTTCAGGCTACTGTGCCTTATAAACCACAGCGCTTAGAGTGCACACAAAGCCTTCTGCTCAGACACGTAATGGCCTGTGGGAAGCAAAGACGCTCAGTGTTTTTCTACTGCCGCTCCTCAGCGTGTGACTATCAAATAGTATGAATTTTGTCAAAATGTTTGATTCAAAAGTGCTGTTTGATATGCTGACTTGAGTGTCATAAAGATTGTGAAATGAATTTGGGCTTCAGATTAAAACAGAATTACTAACAATTTCTGAAATCGTCCTAAATGTACTTGGACTGGGTATTTATGCATCTCAGTGCTGATGACTATAAAATCAGTGTCGGGGCTGGAGGGCAGGCTCAGCAGCTGAGCACTCACTGCTCTTCCAGAGGTCCTAAGCTTTACTCCCAGCACCACCGCTGGGTGGCTTCAGCCACCTGTAGCTCCTGCTTCAGGGAATCCGACACTCTGTCCTGATGTCCTGAAAATATGTGGCATTTACTCACACAGACACACACCTACACACAAAAATAAAATCTGTAAATAAGACAAAAATATCAGTCGCAGGATCAAATTCTCAGCTAGTATTTAATTATCCATGTAAAAATAAATAAGTACATTCATGTCATTAGTACAGACATTTGTTTTCTTCAATAAGTGGAAAAATTATACCTAAACCAACAATTACTCTAAACCAACGATTCTGTTAAGTGAATTTCTTTATGGCTTATTGTCAATAAATACTTGGTTTGTCTGCATATTTTATATAGCTGTAAACTCTAGGCCACATAAGAATTTCTTTGGTGGAAAGGGACTAGGAGTTGAGGAACTTAAGGAGTCCTGACTTACTTCACATCCTAAAGTGAGGTCAGTGCTATAAATATCAGAAAATGTCCGGAGATCTGCTCTCCCCCCTTTCTAGCCCTGCTGAGAACCCACACTCAGCTCTGCAGGATGAAACATTCAGGATGCCATTCAGGAGATAAGGGCAGGTCTCAGCTCCAGAGCTGAGAAATAAAATTCCATTCCCAGACTCCTTACAGGAAAACTGAGTAACACTAGCGGGGTCCTCAAAAGTCCACTTCTAAGGAACCCCTCTCAGGGTTCAATAAAGACACCACAATAAGTGAAAGGAGCTGAAATCTGAGGGTTAAGAAATCTACTCACAACACATTCTTTCCTTGTTTTTTCTTTCTTATTCCTTATAACTCCTGTTGCAAATGTTCCCAGTAATATATACCCCATAACCAGCAATTCCCCAGCCTTAGCAGGTTCCAGGGCTGAAATTCTTTTGCCCCATGAAAATCAGATAAGAGTTTTTACACACAGACAAACAGACAGACACACACACACACACACACACACACACACACAGCGGGGGGGGGGAGTGGCTAGTGCACATCCGATGAACTCCTTAATGGGGAAAGTTAGTTAAGAAAGGAATTAAATCATCATGGAGTTCTAGAGGGGAAGGCTAGTGCGCTATACTGCCTTTTAGGTGGTTAGATAAAGAGCTAAAAGGTTTATTTTCAATAAAATTATGAATAGGGCATGGATTGTATTTTAAGTCAGCACACTGCCTTTTTTTCCCCAGCATGCATAGAGGATATAGGGTTACCAGGCAACCTACATAAACAGTTGGGGAAACTCCTGGTCTCATTAGCACATTCAGCAGATGCTGCAATTTCTATGGGCCTAGGTCTGGAGTTTACATTTATTGCTCTAAGTGGTAGAAACAAAGAAGAGTTCCAGGCATCTAAATTTTCTGTTCTGGGGTATGCTGTTATCAGCCATGCTGATCGTGGGCGTTGTGGGTCTGTGGTGCCAACGGGAAGGAAGTCTTTCTCTGGTTGCTGTTAATTATCTCTTCTACCGTCCTTGAGAGTCAAACACAAGCAGTACATTTCCTGAACTAAAATCATCAGTAAACTGAGGTGAAGGTGAGCATAAGGAGTTAGGAATCTTTTAAGTGAGGTAAAACCAGGGCATCTTATTCTTCTATCTATCTGAGCCACTTGGACAAGCAGTAATTCTATGTCCTTGGATACCTGTGAATATCTTAAATGGAATGCTCTTTCCTTGACACTAAACACTGACCAAACGCCTGTTGATTGCATTTACCTAGGAGAGAGGAACGAAGGCTTGTCAGTGGGAAACTGTTTTCACACATAGCTAGGGGAATGTGCTCAGTAAGCCCCAAAGGCCTAGGAAACAGTTCTGAACTATGGGAATTAATTCCCAAATGTGCAACAGAAGGAGAGCGAAAATCTACAGCAAAAAACCAGCCCTTTATTCAGAAAGCAATAACACCAAAAAGCCCTGCCTTTTAGTTTAACTGTTACCAAAGACCCTGGCTCTGATAAGTCACTCACGAAAGATGGCTGAGCAATTTACTACATAGTGTTGTGGTCTGTAGCGTGACACTTTTGTGCCTGTGATCCTAGAACTCGGGAGGCAGAGACAGGAGGATCAGATGTTTAAGGTCCTCCTTCGCTACATAAGGAGTTTAGGGTTAGTCTGGTATACATGAAACCCTATCGCAAATAAATTAAAACAACAAAAACCAGCCAACACTCCAGATATTCTGTGGCAGGAACACAAATGGATTAAGGTTCCAACTTCAAGATTCACTATTTTTTCTTAGTTGCTGGTCTTTGGGCTCATCAATTTTTTTCTCCCCTCCAATTATTTTACTTTTCGATTGCTCATTTCCCTCTTTGGTGCATAAAATGGGGGCCTGATCCCTGATTTAATCTCTTTTTGCTTTTATAAAAATAAACATTTGATGCAATAAAGTCTTCTCAGAGGACTGCTGTGGCTGTGGCTCACGCATTTTTATTCTTGGGATTTATGTTTCAGTGGGATTTCTCTTTTTACCCAGAGGTATGGTGGGTGTGCATTGCTTCCTCGTCTGGGCCACAGCTGTGGTTCCCACAGTGGCTTTCCTGATTTGTTTCAGACTCAGCATGGTGCGCTGTGTTCTCGTGTGAGACTCAGAAGGTAGAAGTGGCCTTCTTTAGATCTTGGGAAGAAGATGAAGCTATTTAGAAAACACCTCACTTGACTGCTATTGCCTCATCACTTGTCTGGCCCCACAACACCTGCAGTTCCTGTCTCATCCTGTTCAACTTCTCCAAATTCTGATTTTGCTCCGTGTGTGACCCTACAACAGTGAAGGGCCTGGATGTCTAAAGAGAAGTGTTCTCACCTCAAGGTTGAGGCTTGCTGATGCCAGAGAGATGACTCGGGTTAAGAGAGCTTGCTGTCCTTCCAGAGAGATGAAGTCCAGTTCCCACCACCCAAGTCAGGCGGCTTACAGCTGCCTGTAACTTCAGCTTTGGGGGATCTGTAGGCACCTGTAGGAGCATGCTTGCACACATGTAAAAATAAAAAGGTTTTTTTAAAAAATAAATTTTAAGTTGAGGCTTTCAGGGGAAGATTAAGGATGTATCCAACTAAACCCCAAGCTCCAACTTGTCCCTTCCTCACGTTCATCTTTCCTTCCTGCCATGCTCTGTGTCTCTGGCTTCCAGCATCTGATGCAGGACAGCGAGGACCTTGGCTTGTCCTAGTCAATCCTCGCTGCTCTGATCCACACTGATGAAGAATTTCACACTGAAACAGAATCCAGAGGCCAGCACTTTCAGAACTGTTCCTCCCTACATTATGGGTTCTCTGATGTGATTGAGCCTGAAAGTCATCCACACCCTTTTTCCATGTGAAAGGGATGCTGGAGGTTCATGATAGGCAACAGCAAAACAATTAGTGATCACCTACGGAGGACGGCCTGTGAGATGGCTCATGGATAAAGTGATGGCTTCACCTACGGAGGACGGCCTGTGAGATGGTTCATGGATAAAGTGATGGCTACCAGGCGTGGCAGCTTGAGTTCTTTACCTAGGATCTAAGTGGCGGAAGGAGAGAATCAACCCTCACGAGTTGGTCCTTGATGCCCTCGCGCGCACACACACTTTGTTGATTTTTTTAAAGATCCCCTATAGAATTCTATAAAGTGCCTATAGGAAAGACTTTAGAGGAGTAAGTACATACTGCATATAACCCTTTAGTGCGAACAAAGAAAAAGAGTTGGTTGGTTGTTCCTAAGTGTACTGATAAGCTTAAGAAAATAAATGATAAGCTCATGACCTTTAACTCCTCATTTAGGGCCTAGTTAAAATACCCCAAAGCTTCAGTAACTTTTCTAAAATAGAACCATATCTCCTATGGTTTACAAGACCAAGCATTTAGGAAACTTCCTCAAATTTAAGTTGCACTGATACCCAATTGGACTCTGAACTCACTATATTTTGTATACTAGAGCTATGGCATTGGTTGGTGTGGTAGTTTGAATGAGATGACTCTATTAAGTTGCAGGCATTTGTATATTTGGTTCCCAGTTGATGGCTGTTTGGGTAGGCTTAGGCGGTGTGGCCTTTCTGGAGGATATACATCACTTGGGGCTTTAAAGTTTCAAACTACTCAAGCCATTTTGAGCTAGCTCTCTCTGCTTCCTGTTTGTGAATCAAGATGTGGAATCTCAGCTGCTGTTCCATCACATACCTGCCTGCTGCCATGCTCCCCAGCTTGATGGTGATTGACTCATCCCTCTGGAACTGTAAGCCCCAAACAAACCCTTACTTTTATAAGTTGCCTTGGTCACAGTGTTTTATTATAGCAATAGAAACCCTGACTAACACAGTTAGGAAGGGGTAAAAAGTTAGCAGTGGCCAGGGATTGTCTAATCAATTTAAATGAAGCTGGGGACTCTGCTCACATTTTTCCAGCAGTGGAAGAGTTCGCTGAAGGAACAGTGATTTGAGGTATTACTGTTGAGGTAAAGGAGACGTAACATAAAGTTGATGAGTTCAGGTATTGGCTCAGTGCTCATGGTTAGGCACTGAGCATCTCCGGCCCTGCTTATAACTCCCCTGTAAATACCAATTTTGTGTGATCATGCATCAGGACACATTGACTGGATAGAAAGAGGGAACACCTATGTCATCTGATGTCAGCCCCAATACGCGGCTGTCCTTGTTCCATATTTAATCTGCTCACCAAGGCACTTTTGCCGTCTAAAAATTAAACTCCCCTTAGGAGATGAGGGTCTTTGAACTGTTCAACTCTAAACCTGTCTCCTTATGTGGAAATCCCCATGACTCATCATGGGGTGAATCACTAGCATCTTAACCCTTCTTTGATGATCTTTTATGGAGTCACATCATGGGAAATTCACGTAGGACACTGGTGTCATCACAAGGTCAATTTTCTGTTTGCAGCGGAGCAAACTATGTGAAGCTACCAGGTCCGTTCCCCAGTATGACATGGTGAGCTCCTAAACCTGAATGGTAACTGTGGAGAAGGCCAGTTCCTTGTAAAGAAACGATGATGGTTAATATCTGCTGTCAACCCGACGGGCTCTAAAATCGCCATGGAGGCAAGCTACTGGGTGTGTCTCTGAAGGAGTGTCTGGATTAGGCTCACCGGGGCAGAAAGGCCCACTACACTGACCACACCATTCCGTGGGCTGAGATCTGGAATAAAGAGAAACTGAGCCAAGTATAGCATGGCTCCCTGCTTCCTGACTGTGGATATAATGTGACCAGCCAGCCTTCTGTTCCTGTTTCCATATCTCCCCTGCTGTGATGGAATGAGCTCCTTGAACTGAAACCAGAATAAATTTTTCTTCCCTTAAGTGCTACTTGGTCACTGCAAATGGGGACATTTGCTAAATGCGGTCACCACGCTGATGGGAGGCTGCCTCCTGTTGTTATCTTGGTTTGCAGCACTGCAGCTGTGGAAAAAGCAATTCCCTCAGGGGTGAGCTCACTGAGTGGCTACAGGTACCCTTTCATGATTCTATCCCTAGTTCCATTCTATAGGGAGCTAAGGAGTTGCCCAGGCTTCTGGGTTCGGAGCTGGCTGGGAAGTCCCCATTCCTTTTGGAGAGTCTAGCATCCAGGCACTTGAATAGTAATAGAAGTAGGTATGCAGGGGGAGGGAACGGCCTGTGATGAGCCCAGCTGCAGAGCTTGGAGAGCTCTAACCAGAGGGAAAAGCCACAACAGTGCTAGAGAGCCAGTCGTACCAGCTCACTGATTACAACTTCTGGGATGTGGAGAGCTGGAATATTACCATTCCAAAGCAAATTATCCTGGCCTATCTTTATGCTCCTCCATCTATGTAATGGAAACAGACCACTGGCTTCCACTAGCCCTCAGGACAGGAATGCCATCAGATAGTCTGAGTCCCCTAAAACAGATTTCCCCTCTTGGCTATGACACACTTATCTGATGTTCCCACCAACTTATTCTAAAAGTTCTTTATTTATGACTTTCTTTGTTCTGTTGCTATGGGTACTTTCTAAAACTGTTGCCACATTGGGGCACAGTATTTGTAGTAACATGAATCTGTGTTCTTGGACCATAGGCACTTATATTTAGTTCCAAAATAAATTCTGTCTTGTTCTCCTTGAGGTGGGAGCTAGGAATGACTCCACGTGGTGTTTCCCCTCTTCCTCTTGTCTTCTTTCTCAAGCACTCTGTCTTGCAGCCATCAATGGGCTCAAGGCAGAAAGACCTCCATGTTGGAGAGATCCTGGCGTGGGAACCACAGCCCCAACACGCTGATGGGAGCTTTGGACTGCATGTTCCATTCAGTATACTCGTTCCATTCCCAGACAAATAAGGATCTGTAAAATACACTTAACTGACCTTAGAAAAATGAGGAAGATAGACTCTGGAGGGGCCACTTCCACTGTGACAGCTGAGGACGCCATCACTGAGGAGGTATCATTGAACCTGGCTCCTGGGAGTAAGCAAGTGTATAGGTCCCATGGGGGACAGAGATTTAGAGCATATACAGGGCAGGTCATTGGTGTGCTTGAGGAAGAAGGAGGCTACACTACCCTGAGGGCTCTGGGAGCTGGAAAGTTATAGAAGTAGGAGGAGGCATTTATAAAGACAAAGACAAGGCCAAAAGGAACAAGATGAGTTCAGGTTGCCTGGAACGTAGAATGGTGTACGCAAGACCTGTGCATAAGCACGTGTGAGAAGCGTCACACCAGTGTCATATTCTGAGTCAAAGCACTTGGCCTTAATGTGGTCCGTGTGTAACCATGGATGGCTAATTGGCCTCTACGGGTCTTTGTCTTCTACTTGTCAAAGTAAGAGCCAAATTTTCTGCCTCCATAACCCACGAGACATTGACTATATGAGCAAATAATTTGGAGAGCTATTTTACAGTCTCTTTGAAAGGCTAGGCTGAGAACACACGCGGATTTTGGGGGGACAGTCTCTGAAATGTATTCTTTCCAGTGGGTTTTTCTCCGTTGTTTTTGTCTGGATTTGGTACTGTCCCCTGGCAGAAGCAGAGCACTTCCTAGAATCAAACTGTAGGTGGCGCATTTAGACTTTTCTCAGGTTGGAGCCATAAAAGCAAACGCATCCACATTTCACGTCTAGACAGAGGACGTGCATGGAATCATAAAACCTTCAAACTGGAGGGATCCGGAAAGGTCATCTACTCCCTCTCTTGTCTTTAGAAAACCTGACTCCTAAATCAGTTCTCTGCTGTGCTCCTTTCAACCGTGGTTAAAGTGCCCTTGCTCATGCTTGGCTCAGCACAGCCAAACCCGCAGAACAACAAATCCCCAATAAAACCCAGCATGCGTGTGCGCACATCTCTTTCGTGGGGATAAAATTGCGTCAGTGGGCTGCTGTAGGTCACCAGGGCATCTTCCTTCCTTGTCATAGTTGAGTAAAGAATGCCTTTGCCTAGCAGGGAATATTCTGTTTATCTGAGATGGGGACTTACCGATATTTTAGGTCCAGAGGGATACACGGGGCTCAGGTGGGGAAGATGATTACCACCGGGCAAGTAGCATTCTCAACAGCAGGAATAAGAACCAGTAGTGCAAGACTTAGAAAGAGACAACGCCTCCCAGAGCTTGGACAAGACCCAGGAGAGATTTGCGGAAAGACTGGTCTCAAGTCTAGGGGGCTAAGTGCCTCCATATCTAATTTTGATTTTCTAATTCAAATGAACTTTTCTTGCTGTTTCTTTTCTTGTGGTGGTAGGGACAGAACCCAGGACCTCACACATGTTAGGCAAGTGCTAAATCTAAGAATTAATGATGCCATGTTTAGAAATACAGTAAACATGTTTTTGGATGTTGAGGAATTCTGCTTTCATGATTTTTGTCAACTCTAACATAGGCTTTAGAGTGTGATGTGGTTTTCCAGAAGGTCTGAAGGAAAACACATAGGTAGGGGTTAGTTTGAATCAGACGGTAGCTCTGTTGGTTTTTGTTGTTTTGTTTTTGTTTTTTCCAATTAAATGTCCATCCTGTATCTTACAGCAGCATAGCAGCACAGCTGTCTTCGACAGTGGCAGCTTCTTCCTTCATAATCTTATAAAATTGCCTGACCGCTGTATGAAGGAGCAGGTCAGTCTGGAAACAATAGTTAATAACAAACAGGAGATCACAGGTTCACTGGGGGAGCCCACAGAAGTAGATCCGTTCCACCTTGACTAAAGGTCAGAGAGTTCAGACCTGTTCTTACTCCTTCAAGGTTATGACAGGAGGTTTGACCTAAGGTCTAACTAAGAGGATGTTTTAACCTAGGGTGTGGTTACTTGGTGTTTTGGGTATGAAGAAGGTAATTACTTTGTTTGTTCCTTGTATCACTGTAAAGGAGTTTCTTGTCTTCCCCCTCCTCTTTGGATTGGGGTATAGAGGCTATGAGAAATAAACACGAAGCAAATCTCAGGATTTACTGGACGCCCTCCCTACTCTATCAGTTGTCTCTTGTCTATTTCCTTCTCAATCCTCCTGCTTCCCTCCAAACACGGACAAATAAGCTGGGTGAGACTTGGTGGTTGTTGCCCAGATGCGGGACATGACAAATGACCCTCCACATAAGCCTGAATAAGAGGCTATTGAATATTTTGGTAAGAGATGTACAGAAGTTCTGTGAGAAGTCATCAGGACCTAACACAGGCAGTAGAATGTTCTCGAACAGGTGGCAAAGGGTCAAGGCAAAAGGACTGGATGGAGGAAAGTTCAGAGTTTGACGATAACATGGACCATTGAAGATACTGAGGGAAGTTCAGCATGGCTGAATGGAAAGTTCTGGAAGGCTGGATAAAAACAGAGGCTGGAGAACAAGGTGATATTGGATTCTGATGTACTCCATTGGCCCTGGAAAGAGGTAGCTTTATCCTAGGAGCGTGGGAAGACCCTGAGAGGGATATCTGGGGAGGTGATCAGAGTAGAGGGGTTTATGAGAAATACCTCCAGACTGCTGAGGCGAGCATGGGAAGATGGTTGGGGTCAGAGATTTGAGGGTAGCAGTGCGTAGCCACAGCCTAGGCAGTGAGCAGGGCTGGGGAACAGAGTCAGGCCAGCATCTTCAGCAGTCTCTAAGCACCAAGCAGAAGAGGCTCCAGTAATGAATGTTGCCCAGAAGTAACCAAAGAATCGGAGAGACAGCGAGAAGTACAGAGTGTTTGTGGGAGCGCAGAGCCTGTAGGGCTGGTGGGGATCGTTTCAGATGAGGCGGGGCTTGAAAAGCTTGGAGCATGTTTATGCACTGACTGCAGGCTGGAGAGAGATAGATAAAGGGTCTAGGGGGAGCCCTTTCCTCCTAGTCAGGGGTAAGCTTAAAGTGCCTGTTGAAGAGGGTGTGTAAAATAGTATGTATGAAGTGGTGAGGGGGACTAGAAAATTCTGAAAATGCCGTTTGTTTTTTGAAATCACGTCTTGGCCTTTTGGCTAAGATCAAGTGACATTAAAATATAATTACATCATTTACACCCCTTTCTTTCTTTTCTCCAGCTCACCCCACCCCACCCCCAAAATGTTGTATTTTTAAAACCTATCTTGGCAAATATATAACTTTTCCTCTCAGTGTGTAAGATGTGCCCTGACAGTTGATGACAGATATGTATGTTGCAGACAGAAGTTCAAGCTAAAACTTCATGCCTTGCTCTAATAAACAGTTTTATGATCAAACCTAATGGTGAAGTATATTGAAACAATTCATTTGAGACATGGCATAGACTTATTTTAAAAAAATCTGAACAGTTGAATGAATACATAGCCACTAATTGCAGTAGGATGATATGAAAATCAGATAGCTTAATAAACTTTATAGAGCTGAATGATAATTAACACAATAACCTGAACTTAATTAGATACTTGTATTAAATGCTGGCAATAAGCAACCGCTTTCCTTGGTATCCACTTTAAGTGTATACTAAATATCTCAGCATGGTCCAATAAGGGCAGACACAAATAGAGCTAATGACATTTGGAGAAATTAAGCGGGATAAATAAATCACACTGAATTCATGTGGAGCCAACTGTGGGGGATGGGCAGGCACAAGCTAGCACACCCTTTCCCTAGTCTCAGTGTCTCAGCGCAGGAATGCGGGATCCAGTGATCTGAAACCCACAGAGTAAATTACTGGAAGGCTGCATCCTTTTCTGTGGTATTATTTTGGAGAAGAGGAGCCCTCCTCCCCCTGGAGAAGGAACCAAGAAGTACCAGGAAGCCTCCGCCAAGGCCAGAGCTAGAGTTCTGCTTGCAATAGCTCAGACGGTAATTTTGTTTTTTCCCTAGCCAGGTTCATAGACAGGAAAAGGGGGAATGTCTGCAGAAAATCCCCCATCCAGTTCTCCACTCCAATCCACCAGCCTCGGTTGAGGTAAACTTGAAACTTAAGAACGCTTAAAAATGAAGAAGCTACCCCACCATTTTCCTCTCTCCAGTCAGCTGCCTCCTCCCCCCCCCTACACTTGTCTTCATTGTGCTGGGGCTTGAATCACAGGGTTCTATGCACACACTCTATGGGGCATTACAGCACATCATTCTCTTAAAGACGGGGTACTGGGACTAGGGAATGGCTTCCTTGGAAAGTGCTTGCTGTTCAAATGTGAGGGCCTGAGTTTGGACCCCCCAGGACCCACGTTTTAAAAAAAAGAAAGTGGTGGCGCACGCCTTTAATCCCAGCACTCGGGAGGCAGAGGCAGGCGGATCTCTGTGAGTTTGAGGCCAGCCTGGTCTACAAGAGCTAGTTCCAGGACAGGCTTGATAGCTACAGAGAAACCCTGTCTCGAAAAACCAAAAAGAAAAAAGAGAAAAAGAAAGAAAAAGAAAAGGAGCATTATAAACCCTTAGTGATGTCAGCTTCTGGTTTCCATACTCAACACAGACACACATGGACATACACTTATGTATACACAAAACACACACACATTTATGTTCACCTGTACTGACAGGAGTGTGATTGTGTTGCCCAGCATGGCCTCCAGCTCGTGGGCTCAAGTGGGCCTCTACCTCAGCCTCCCCGGCAGCTGGAACTGCAAGCAAAGGCTGCCGTGGCCTTTCCCTTTTCTGTTTTCTTTTAAATTCAGGTTTCAACTTTATGTACTTATTTATTGATTTGCTTATTGCAAGCTGCTTAGTTATGATATCACTGATGCACAAGCCTCCGCACATATTTACTGTGTACTGTTGGATGAATTTGGATGTATTACCACAATCGAGAAAGACACATCTGTCACTTCCAACAACTATCGATGTCACCCAGAGTCAAAGCAAAGATGTCCCCTTCCCCAGTTCCTCAGGAATCATGAGCCTTGAATTGTATAGGCCCATACTGACCATCCTAAGGCCTGAAGACTCTGACCCTCCCCCACCCCACCCAACCCCAGGCCGTATTTCAAGTCAAGACCCAGAGACTGACTAATTGATGTTGGATATTGTTGGAGGACTCAGCAGTGACCACCAAGATGGCTATACTCATCATGACCTGTGACCTTCCTACTTCTTCATACTCTTGTGAAAATCTAGCTGACTGTTCTTCCTGAGAGAACTTCCTTATTAAGTCCTGCCCATTGGTCTTACTTGATTACCCCTCTGGCACTTATTTAATCACTCAGAAGTGCCAGGCTCAACTGTGCTTGGTGCATGCTAGGAATGGTTCCTTCGGCACTTGTATGATGGTTTACCCCAGGGAAGATTTCCCTAGGCTGCCCATTCTTGTCTCTTTGTGGTACAGCTGCAGAGAGTACAACTCTCAATCAGCCTAGACATTCGTAATGGGGAGGAAGTCAGTTTCACACTGAACAGTCCTGGCTATGGATCTCACTTCTTCCTACTAACTCGTTTTGAAGACTTGAGAAAGTTGTTACAGTACTGTAGAGCTTGTGTCATCACTAATAAGATCAGAGGCCCCAGAGGACTGTAAGTTAGCTTGGCACAGAAACAAGATGGCTGAGTCTTGGCCAACTACATGCATCAGTTGTACAGAGCACTTTCACATATGAGAGACAGCAGGTGTAACCTGTATTTCCAGTTCTTTCTCTGCTATAAATTTAACCTACCCAGGTAATGGGCAGGCTACCCATTACTGTACAGACTCAATGTATGGCAGATGGTGAGCCCTCGGTGTGGATGTTAGTAAGAGTCTGAGATTTGATTTACCTTTGTAGTCATATAAGGATGATGACTGGTTTGTGGCCCCACTCCATGTATTTCCTTTGTAGATACTAATGGGTAGAGGTGACAGACATTCTGAATCTATTTTTAAATGGCAAGGAGAATTTTGTCTCCAGCTATCCAACCAGAGAGGAGCTCAATCAAACGTTGTTGGCTAGAGTTAATATTTACGACACTCTTTTTTTGTGAGTTTTGAGTAACCCAAGGTCAAATGTCATCCATCTCTATTTAAATCATTCACACAAAGTCTCCCACCTAGAACTAAACATGACACAGAGGAGATGAACATTCTGGGCATTTGTACATTCTGTAACTGTGCCATGAATCAAAGGAAATATTGAAATTTTACTTTTCTTAAAAATGAAGATAATTTTCTTTTGCTTGAGCCACTACAGACAAAATTACAAAAAAAAAAAACCCATATACCAATCTAGTTTTATAGCATGTTATTTCCAATTCTAGAACCAGACATCAGTGTGGATCAAAAGTGGGGCAAATTATAGTCAAACCAGGGGTTGAGTAAAACTAACAGAGACAGGCAGATTGGCTGCAACTCCTGTCTGTCTTGTGCAAAGGTGGTTTGAACAATTGCCTGCTTGTTATTGGCTAAATCTCAGTTATTCTTTATGAGGCTAGGTTACCATCTCACTAACAGCTCAAGTTAGGTTACGGTTCACTGTATAAGAAGACACCTTCGAGATAAATGGAAAAAGATGGAAACAGAGATACCTTAGGTCGAATTTAGCAAACCCATGTGTATTTGGCTTTTGACCAGGCCTCAGCTAGATGCTGAAGCTGTTGTGATAAATGAGGCATGTGTGAGCTTTGCAAGGCTTCCCTAGGAAACTAGCTCAGACCAGTTAGAACAGTCATGGGATAACCTGCTACACGGGGTGATTGTTCAGGAAAATCCTCCTTTGAGAGGTAATTCAGTTCCCAGGAGATAAAAGTTAAAAGCAGAGGGAAGCCGAGGGGAGAACTCCCCACGGAAAGGCAGAGGCTCTGGAGCTGGGGAAATGGCTCAGCGGGTCAAGTACTTAGCCACGAGAGCACGAGGACTTGAGTTTGATTCCCAGCAGCCACACAAAAAGTTGGACATGATGGCTCATGTTTGTAATCCCAACGCTGTGGAGGCAGAGACAGGGAGATGCATGGGGCTTGCTGGCCAGCCAGCCCAGCCAAGTCAGAAACAGTTTGTGCTGAGTAAAAATGAGAAAGCTTGTCTCAAAACCAAGGCAGATCACGTCCTGAGGAATGACACGCAATGTTGACTTTTGTCCTCCATACATGCACACTAGCATATGAATACCTACACACACACACACGCGCACACACACACACACACACACACACACACACACACACACACACACACACACACTCAAAGCGTGAAAGGAATCAAAGAAAGCAATTATGGGGTGCTTGGACAGAGTAGGGTGCTCTTCCTAAGCAACCTGAGCCTCCTTTAAGCCTCCCAGAGTATTTCAGAAGCCCATTCAAATACACTCAGAGAAAGCGCTGACCTGCCTATTTAAGAAATTACAAACTAATATGCTATCAAACTAAACTGGGAGAGCAGCCATTTAGGAAGGACATTGCACATTTGGTACACTGAGCTGGTTATTTGATTTGCACTATTCTTTCTAAATGGTCCATCACCATCTTTTAGAAGAGAAAATGCCACACCCCAGATGGCTCTGCATTAAGAGCATCTGGATGCACAGTGACTAGAGGCACCAATAATATGTAGCAGCTTTTCCCTTTCCTGGTGAATTGTAACTCAATCATAGCTTCCAAAAAATTTTTCTTGCTCCACTTTCTTTAGTATTTTTGAAGTTAATGACTGTAGCTTGTTTCTAGTTTAAAAATCATAATGGAAGATAATTTTGGAGTACCTTTTTAACATCAGTGATATGGTTTGGATAAATGTTGTATATATCCTGGTCCCCTAACGCCAACTATGTGCTAAGGGCTTGGTCCCCAACCTCTGGCCTATTGTGAATCAGTGAAACTGGTGGGAGAAAGGAGGAAGTTAAGTCATTGGAGGTTTGCTCTTAAGTGCACTGTGGGAGTCCTGTCTCTTCCTCCACGTTTGCTTCATCGTTCTGCTCAAATCAAACATCTTAACTGGCCAGATCAGCTTTACTTAATATGTTTTTTGTTTGGTTGGGGTGTTTTTGTTTGTTTGTTTTACAACAAACCTCACCCTTCCCTTCCTCTCACTCCCACTTCTGGAGAGATGCAGGCTCACGACCATAGACACTGAGCAGACTGCCTTGGGAGTATTATGCCCTCTGTCTGTCCCCCATCTCTTGGTCCAGTCACCACCCATACCCTGGTGAGAGGCAGCTTTCTCCGCTTCAGACCTGAGAAAGGAACTTGGGCACCCATCCATCATGCAGCTAGAAACAGCCATGATGCTTGAGGGCAACAAGCTGACTCCTCTTTCCTTTGTAGCTCTCTGAGCCCACCTCATCTTTTCTTCTTGAGTTGGTGCCAGTCACTTGCACCGACTTCAATGCAATTTACTGACTCTAACAACAAAACAATAGATACTTGAGAGGAAAGAGCTCCCCTTCTTTCCCGGATCTTAAAATGTAATAATAGTAATGATAATGAAAGCAATAACCTTGAATGGACATGATAACCATTTGCCAGGAATGAGTTAATAGATCAGGCACCTCTTAATGCCTGACATAGACAGAATGGGCAATATGCATCAACTATTAGCGTAATCACCGTGCATTAAGCACACAGCATTCCCAGGCTACTATGCCAAATCCTTTCCATAAATAATCTCATTTAAGCAATGCAAGATGCCCCACAGAGTAGGAGATATTGTCAACCCATTTTACAGATGAAGGCATGAAGATTCCAAGCACTCAAGTGCTCACACCCACAAATAGGGTGCATTTGTTGTAGATATTGAAATGCAGTCTTCATAAGGCATGTCTGTGTTCTAAGTTGATTGCATTTATCTTTAGATGGTGATAGCCTCACATAGTTTGGGATATCATGAGGCTGGCAAACTTTCTTGAGCTCAAAAGTTCTATCATGAAGGCTTAGAGGAGGAGTTCTCAACCTGTGGGTCGCGACCCATTGTCGGGATAGAATGACCCTTTCACAGGATCACCCAAGATCATCGGAAAACACAGATATTCACATTACAGCCTACGGCAGTAACAAAATTGCAGTTATGGAGTAGCAGCAAAAATAATTTTATGGCTGGGGGTCAGCACAACATGAGGAACTGTGTTGAAGGGTCACAGCTTTAGGGAGGTTGAGAACCACTGGCTTAGAACCTTATTGAGCAGAAAGTGCACCTGGGTTGGGGAGAGGGAACAATAACAAAAGGAGAGGATATATTTGTATGCTTATTGAACATAGGCATTTATTATTTTATGTATGTATGTACATATGTGCATCTCAATGTGTTGCTAAATGCATTAGGGAGGCAAAGAGATGGCTCATGGGGTAAAGGTGCATGCTGCCAAGTCAGACAGTCTGAATTTGATCCCCAAAACTCACATCATGAAAGGAGAGGACTAACTCCTACAAGTTGTCCTATAACCTACACACACACACACACACACACACACACCATTTAAAATTTTAAAATGGAATAAATTTTTCATTAAGTACTTAAATCTCTATTTTGTATTTATGTTTTCTTACTTCAAGGATCTTTTTCTAAGGCTAATTTACTTATACAAGGTCACAGAGCTAGTTAGCTAGTGGCCAGTTCAGAATTCACACCCAGCTTGGCCCCATCCCCGAGCTGAGCCTTCTGCCTAGGCCTCCAGGCTGCTCATTTGTGCTCCAGTTCTCCGCCCTACAGCACCACCACTGCTTTAATAATAATTTCACATTTTCCACTAAAACACCAAAATGGCCCATCAAGAGAGGTTAAGAGGGTAGCTCCCTTAGAGAACAGTCAGAGAAAAAGCTAGACTGTCAGTTCAGGGGATGATTTCCAGTACAGAACTGCTTAGAGGTGTGGAGATGGATGGGCTGACCTCTGGGGTCTTCTCCAGGCCCAGAGCTTCGGGATTGATTTGCCAATGAAAATGTCAAGCCTTTTCTTCCATGCAATGATGTATGGTGGCCTGACTGCATTCCCCACTTCCACCCCCGCCCCTCAAAGCTGATTAAAAAAGCCAGGATTAAATTAGCAGAAGCAGTGGGAAGGAAGGATTTCTCCAGGAGTGATAATGTTGTCTTAAGACAAGGCAATAAGGGGAGGAGAGGGGGAAAGAATGCGTAGCCGTCAGGGAGGTGGGGGCAAGTCAGGGCCCAGACTCTGTTGAGCTGGGAGGACCATCGCTTTGTATTAGTCAACAGGCCCCCGGGGCAGAAGCTCTGTGCTTTTGTGTGTATCAGGATATATATTGTATACACGATACAGTCTAATTAAACAGAACAAACACATATGAAAGAAATTGAGATGCATGCATTGTAACCAGGAAATAAGAGGCTTAGCTTGGAAACAGGATCTCCGTCAACAAAAGTCGCTGAAGATCTGCTCTGGGCCACACACAGCACTCTAGGTGGCAGGAGCACAGACAGGCGCCAAAGGGATCTGAATCACTGCCCTGTAGCAGCAAACACGAGACGGGCAAGATAGCAAGGGGCACATGTGCCATTCTAGTACCAAGTAGGAAGAAAAACCAAAAGTGGATAGGATGCATCCGGGGCTGTGGGAAGAAGTGGTAATGTCTGAGAGGGTGAGCAGGGATGCCCACCAAGAAGGAGCTGCTGAGTGTGCTGAGAGCGACAGAAACAGTGAGTCAGGGGAGAACCAGGCGAAGGAATGACAGAGGAGGATATGAGCTAGGCCTTATGAATCACGGCCATGTAGTTATAGAGAGGGTGGGGTCAGAGGTGACAGGGCCAGCTGTGCAGAGCGCTGGTCAGATGTGAAAGGATTTGTGGCTTTCAGACGGAAGAAGGGGGTTACTGGAGGTGAGAATAGACAGGTGATCTGACTGGTACTGTAATGGGGTCACCGAGGGCCAGGAGCTGAGGACAGAGACTACATTGCACCCTAGGAAAGCAGGGGGACCAGGATTCTTAGAATCACCCAGGCCCAGTGCGCTATTGGAGGGAGGGAAAGCAGTCAAGGTCTGTATGCATTATACCGCTACATGTTAAAAGGTGAACAAGAAAGCAAGTCCCCGGAAAGGAAGAACGCTTTTGTTAATTATCTGTCTCTCCATGCTTCTGTCACATCTTGTCATCTCAGTTAAAGAGCCGTGACGCTGTGAGGTGAAGGCACACGGGTTGTGAGGAGCCGGCGAATGCTTTTGGCTGCTTTCCACTGAGAGACAAGAGCAGGGTCCCCTCCTGCATTTTCAGGGGACTTACCCACCAAGCTCTACCCTTGCCGGTTTACACAGAGATCTAAAAAGACACAAGGCCCAGCGCCTGTCCACAGGAGTTCTCTGTCTGGCGAGAGAGACGGGTGTAATGGCAGCAACACCGTAGTGAGAGAACTGATGGTGGCCCAAGGCAGTGATCAAAACAGAAAGTAGGGCACTCGGCTCGGCCTGCGGAAAGGTGGCAGGTGAGATTTGAAAATATGGGAGCTAACCAGGAGACAGCCAAGGAGAGGCTTTTCCAGGCAGAAGGACAGCAGGTGCAGAAGCATTGAGGTGTGACCGAGCATGGGGTGTGTGGGCCTGCGAGGGCTGTGTGGGTGGATGGGAGGAGGAAGCCAAGACGTCTGTGGCTGCTCTGTGCTTATGGGCACTGGTAGAAGTGGGAGACTCATCCTACGGTCCTAGAAAAAACTAACCCCAGGAGCATATTTAATTTTCAGCTTCCATCATCAGTGTCTTTAAATATCAAATGATATCCTGTGTGGAGCCTGGAGACCCCAATACCTGGTGCTCCATCTTGCCTGTGCTCTTTGTCTGACTTAGAATCACGCTATACCTCTCTGCAGAGTAGAGAAAGAATAAGGCACGCCTCACAGTGCTGCCATGAAAACAGAACGGAACACGTCCATAAAAACAGCCCCTCAAATGTCCAAGAATGGCTTACTGTTTAAAAGCATTGAGCCAGAAGATATTTGAGAAGGTACCTGATAGCATTCTCTGCTAATGATCCTGATCTTCCCACTGCTTTGGGGCCCTGTTTGCCCCCGGGACTTCCCAGCACACCTGTCCCCTGACCTTTCCATTTTCTACACAGACTGTAGGACCCTCCTGGCTTCTTTCTCTTTAAGTAGGGTGTAGACTGAAACTTCTTTTTCAAGTTTTTTTTAACTAAAGATTGATTTATTATTTTATTTTATATATGTGAGTATTTTGCTCCAGGTTTATGTGCACCGTGTGCATGGCTGGTGCCCCCGGAGGTCAGGAGAGGGCATCTGGTACCCTGGAACTGGAGTTACAGATGGTGGTAAGCCATCATGTTGATGGTGGGCACTAAACCTGTGTCCTCTACAAAAACAAGTGCTCCTAGCTGCTGAGCCATCTCCCCAGCCCCAGACTTCCACCTCTTGACTGGCATCTTCAATTCGGCCTGGTGGCTATGACGTCATCGTTAGCTCTAATCTTCTTTCACCAGATGTCCTGGCCTGCTATTTTGTCAAAAAATTGAGGCTGCTGACATGAGCTTCTGCCACCTCCCATCTCCATTAAAATCATCATCAACAATCTGATAAAATGAAACTTCTGTCTCATTTATTGGTGTCTCTCTTATTTGAGATTTCTCCTATTCAGAGGGCCTCCTCGCCCTCCTCTAGCACACACTGCTTTCTCCCTACCCCAACTCGTCTTCTCATTCACTAGCTACTTTCATCTTCGGAATCTTGCTCCACCCGTGATCCCCCCTCTTGAATAGATTGTTCTCTAGCTTCCAATTGGCCCCTTACCCTGAGTCTATAAATACATCAAGACTCAGCTGTACAAACGCAAATTTCTCTTGACCTCTCTTTTACCTCTCAACCAAGAATCTTGAATATAGTATCTCAGTCTTAGACCCAGATGGGGGGGTCCTACCTGCCTTCTGACCCCATGAATAAACTCAAGCTGCATTCAAAAACAACTCTTCCAACTGGCGAGAGCACCCTCCAGCTCAGTAAGAGCCTGGCATTTGCTATGCTTCTCCTCCAGTCCTTGGCATCTCTCTCTCTTGAGTCTCCTCCCTCAGCTCTGACCACTGCTATGTGTCCCTTCCCACAGCTTCCCCTCCTTTCCATTTCTTAACTAAGTGTTCACCGTACCCACTAGGGTTTCCTTCTGGCCGGCTGACTTCAGTTTCCAATGGTGTCTAACACAGTCTCGGTGCCACCTTATATGCTGAAGGCCCTGAGTCTCATTCTTTGAGATGGGCATTTCTGCTGCACTCCAGACTCCTGCTTGTTTGCCGCCTGCTCGGCGCCTCCCCGAGAGCTGCAGATGGAAGTGAGCACGGCTCAGCATCAAGGTCTAACTCCTCTCTGTGCTCCGATTTGGTTATCAGCACTACAGCTCACCCCCAGGTTGTTGTTGTTGTTGTGTGTGTGCGTGCGCGCGCGTGCGTGCGCACTCACATGTATATATAGGTAGCTGTAGCCATGTGTGCAGATGTGCAAACCAGGGTAGGATGTCAGAGTCTTTCTCTAACACTCTCCTCCACCTTATTGTTTGTCACAGAGCCTCTTCCTGAACCTGAAGAAGGGCGCCAGGGAGGCCCCCAGGAGTCCTCTGCCTCTGCCTCCCATGCTGAGGTTGTATGTACACATGGCCATGCTGCACTTGGGAATTTAAACTCAGCTTCAAATTCTCCTGGAAGCAGGAGACTCTATCTACTGAGCCCTTCTACATCATATTCTTGAGACGGGATCTCTCACTAACTCTGGAGCTTGTCCATTTAGATAGACTGGCTGATCGGGGAGGTGTGAGTTCCAAGGATCCATCTATCTTCACTAAAGGCAGTTCCCCCAGTGACCTAAGAGATTACCCTAAGGCTCTCTACCTCTTAAAGGGTCTACCACCTCTCAAGAGGCCACACTGACATCCAAGTCTCTAACAACACGTGAACCCCTGGGCACCAACTCAAAGCATACCCAAACAGCTGCAGAAAGTAGTCTAGGATCCAATTTGGAATGAGCCACTCTGAAAATTAAAAGCCTATCCCCCCCCACACACATGTATACAGTCTTCTGGCCTACATATCCTTGACCTGGCTTTCCTCGTTATGTCGAAGTCTTCTCTGAAGTCCAGAGAACTCTCCTCCCTGGTGGAGGACTTGTGACTGTTAAGTAACAGGGCAAAGAGAGCTCATATGTGGTCACCATCTCCACTCTGCTGCCGACTAAGTCAGTTCTGCAGGAAACTGCTCCATCTGCAGATAAGGATGCTCACTGCCGTGTAAACAGGAAGCAGCCAATGCTGGCGAAGGAAGCTGAGGGGAAAATTGTATGGACTTTCATTTGGAATTCAAGGGATTCAAAGTGACACAGCCTTGGAAGGCATATGATCCAGGTTATGTATCTAGATGAACTGAAAACCTGCATACATATATCAACCTGCCCTTGGATGTCCATAGCAGCTTTATTCGTAACTGTCAGAAGTTTTGGGCCAACCACAATGTCCTTCAGGGGGTGAACACATGTTCTGTGGTGCACACACACCCGGGAAATAGTCAGTGCTAAGGAGAAAATGGGCTAGCCTATATAGGTAAAAGAAGCACAAAGGCTACTGTGCGATTCCAAGAGCATGGCACTTTGGGGGAAAGCTGAAGTGGGGGACTGTGAAAAGGTCAGAGGTGAACTGGGGCTAGCAGGGAGGGAGGCATGAGGGAGCAGAGCACAGAGATTCGGGAGATAATAAAGCTGTTTGTATGATGCTATGATGGTGGATACATGTCATACGCTTGTCAAGAGCTCAGAACATATAACTCCAGCGCTGAGAGGGAGGTCAAGCAGAAACTGTGAACTTCCAGTGTTGGCAGTGTCTTCATATGGGTTCACTGACTGCAACTGACATCCCACTGTGGTGATGGGTGTCAGTGGTGCAGCGATTTGTGCACATAAGAGGACAGCCCACACAGGTGCTCTCTGGACTTCCCACTTAATGCTGTGAAGGTAGAGCTACACTAACAGATAGAGTTTAGTGTACCCTAGATTTCCTGCTACGCTTCCCCGTAGACATACTCATAGGCCACACTGAATTGTGCAGTGATATCAGCCTATGGCACAGAAGAAAAACAAAGCTTAGGAACCTGGCCTCCCAAGGGAGTGTGAGGGGCAGAGGCACCTCACACAATGGGGATGCGCATGTGTGTGGTAAATGACGGAATCACGTTTTTGTCATGGCAGCTTAGACTTTATCTTACCCTAGTGGGGAAACGAATGAGTAGACAAGTTTGGACCACACTGTTTCTCAAAAGAATACTGAAGGGTTGTGGAGAAAACTCAGCAATTAAGAACACATACTGCTTGCTCTTCCGTGGGACCTGAGTTTGGTTCCCAGCACCCTTATCAGGCAGCTCACAAATACCTCTTACTCTAGCTTTGGGGGCTCTGAAGCCCCTTTCTGTCCTCTCTGGGCACTACACTCATGTGCACAATGCATGCATGTGTGTGCATACACAAATAAAAAGAAAATAAAATCTTAAAAAGAGAGCATTCAGATGAATCACCACTGTTGCTAAAGTAGAATAAAATAAAACCCACAAGGAGAATGACCAGCTAAGCCATTGCACATCATGAGCCATATGAAGAAGTCCCCGAGGCTAGACTTGCATGCCTAATAGGAAGAATTGTTATTTGTCTGTCTGATTTCAGAGTAAGTCTTTCCTGGCACTGTGACTTACACAGAAAGATTCTCCCAGTCACTGGGAGCAAGAGGTTTCCTTTTCTTTCTTTTTAAAAATTTTATCTTACTTTTTATTTTCTCCCACTCATTAAAAACAGGATCTTTTCTCACATAACATATCCTGATTACAGTTTCCCCTCCGTCTGCTCCTCCCAGTTCCTCCCCATTTCCCTTCTCATCTGAATCTGCTGTGTTTCTGTCTCTCATTAGAAAAGAACAGGCTTCTAAGAGATAACAACCAAAGATGACAAAATAAATTATAATGAGATGAAACAAAGACTATCGCATCAAGGTTGGACAAGGCAAACCAAAACAGGTGGAAAAGAGCCCCAAGAGAAGGCCCAAGAATCAGAGACCCACATGTTTGTATGTTCAGGAGTCCCACAAAAACACTAAACAGAAAGCTATAATACACACACACACACACACACACACACACACACACACACACAGAGGGCCTGATGCAGACCCATGTAGGCCCCGTGCTTGCTGCTTCAGTCGAGAGAGGGTTTTCAAACAGTAAGAATAATTCCCCACAAGGGCTGGTATCCTAGAGCTATTATTGCTGTGATACTTGGGGAGGAAAGACTTTACTCCTCTGCTTACTCATCCCTCTCACTGTTTGTCACTGAAGGCAGTCAGGGCAGGAACCTGGAGGCAGGAACTAACGCAGAGGCCATGGAGGGGTGCAGGTCACTGACTTCTTCCTCATGGCTTGCTTGCTCAGCCTGCTTTCTTATAACATCCAGTACCATCAGCCCAGAGGTGGTGTCTCCTACATTGGCCCTCCCACATCAATTACTAATTAAGAAAAGGTCCTACAGGCCAGCCTACAGCCTGACCTTACAGAAGGATTTTCTTCATTGACGTTCCCTCCTCTGAGATGACTCTGGCTTATGTCAAGTTGACATAGAACTAGCCAGCACCAGTGGGAAGGTGGCTTATCTGGCACAGGGTATGCCATGTATACATGAGGATCTGAGTTTGATACCCCAGAACCCATGTAAAACAATCCCAACACCAGGACACCTGGAGTAGCCAAATCATTGTGCTCCAGGTTCACTGAGAGACTTCATATCAACTGTAACGTAGCAAGCAATCTAGAAGGGCATGTCAAAGAATCGCCTGCTGGCCTTCCCTGGGATGATCTCTCCTTTTTCCGTCCTCTCTGCCCTCTCACCCTGGCCCACTTCTTCCCAGTCCCCAGCACCCCCAAGGCGAGGCAAAGCCTTTGAATCCTCCCTGGAGAGACTGAACGGCAGCAAGGGAAGGAAGCATTGAAGCTCCAAGGAAACTTGGTTAATCTTAGGAAGGTAACTTCTCAGTAGAGGAAGTCACCTGCTCCTTTCAGCAAACTCTGGGAAAAGTGACACATCTGTTTAGTGGTGACCTTAGCTCACACCCATTCAACACAGTGGCTCCCTCCCTCCCACAGAGACACACTTGCTTGGAGAAAAATCAGCCTCTAGATTGCTGGGAGCTTTTGTTGAGGTTTGCTTTCTCCTTTGTCACCTGGTTCTTCAAACTAAAATACAAATTATTTCCCCCTGATGAAAGGGATTCTACAAAGGAAGTGACATTTTGTTTGCTAAGCTGCTGGAATGAGGGTGTGTGGATTTCAAAGTATTTAAGCTCTGCAGACGACTTTAATGAAGATTATTTCTAATGTATGTGCACTATAAAATTTTTTGAAGAACAGAGGCAAATACAAGAAGAAAAGAAAAAAAATGACAGTTTAGGAGTTGTCTCCTCTGGGTCCCCCCACTTTTCCAAGTCTCTTGGCCTCTGCTTTCTCTCTGTGTAAAATGGAATCATTAGGACATAATGTCCTAGTGCTCCCATTTATTGCTAAGTCATATATAAGAAATATGTTTTCTAGTCTTCAGCACGCAGCCACAATAAGATGGCTCAGATCAAAGCTCTTCCTCGTGGGCGTGTATAGCTCTGACCCTACTTTCACTAACGAACACTCACGGTGCCCACTGGGTTCTGAGCTTGCCCCATGTGATGGGCAGACCTGAACACATGAAGCCTACAACCCAACCCAATGAGGGAGATGGTGCCAAATAACACTCTGTGTTGAAAACTGCCTCTGCAAAGTGGCCGTGCACCCTGAATTCATGTGGCACTTGAAAGCTACCTACTGGCAGTCCCCACAGCTGAGGATTACTGTTAACGGCTTTCTGGTCACACCCACACAGTTTACACAGTTGCCCTCCTGTATAGTGGTGGGTGATCACTCAAAGGGGTTTCTTTTTTATGGATGATGGCTGTCAAGGACACATAGGGATGTGGCAGAATGACATTCTATCTCCTTGATTTCTAAGAGGAAGCCTGATTGTGACAAATGATCCTGGGCCTCAGCCCCCTTCACAGTTGTCCCATTAGCATGAGATGGTCCCTTTTCCCTGAGCATCCACACAAAAGAGAGAGAACATTCAGGAGGCCCAGTCACAGCCTCTGGAGCAGGCGGCAACATGGGCCAGAGAAACCATCCTAACCAGCGCCCTCTGCCCACTGCCTGCTCTGGCAAAGGCAAACACAACAGAGACACTGGGGCTTCTCAGGTGTGCATGTGGTCTCACAACCATGCTGTCTTTGAAATGCGATCTGTACCACTGTCATACACAGCTTCAGTCATCAAAACAGAGGACATCATTTTTATTTTGAAAGACATTCCCGAAAAGTCAACTTTGGAGTCCCGTAGAGACAGATTAAGAAAAAAGCCCTACATTCTTGAGCTGTGGTTAAGCTATACCCAAGGCTGGACTTTAATAAATGGCCTGGGCATTTATGTAAGAACTGCTGAGTCCACTTTTTTGTCTAAACTTTCTTTGGGGGATGAAGCTGCTGAATGTAAGGCATAGACATCTGCACGCTCAACGCCATCAATGGCGATCTTTCTCGGCAGGTGCATGTCTGTCTCCTTGTGGTCCACCACAGTACTTGCTCGTCACGGAAGCACCTACGCCTCTTCCTTCTTTGCATTTGTCACAGCTGCTCAGTAAAGTGCTGGTTTCTGACACACCACTTGTCCAATCTAACTGGCCAAGTGAACCACAGGAAAATCCCAAATAGCAGCTGTTCTAGATTAATGGGTGAGTGGGGGTGCTATCCCCCTCAAGTAATGAGAGGTGGTGTCTGCAGGGCATCCGTAGCCAGAGTGATAGTTTTAAAACTGGATATCAGCAGAAAAGCTAATGAGAGCAGTTAACTCATGTGTTAATGTGGTATGTGTGTAAAATTAACAACCCTTTGATAGCTGAGCTGCAAACACCCTCCTGAGGTCACTCTGGAAGCCACTAAGAAGGCTGCCTCTGCGGGGCAGTGTGCCAGTCATGAGTGGGAGCCACCCAGATGGGGTGATGGCCCAGCTGCATCCTAGAATTAATACCGTGTTAAATTAGCCCTGTGGAAATGCTGTTATTTAACAGCTTTTCTGGACTGTTTGTGGGAGCAACTGCAGTTGGGAAAAGTTAGGGTTTCACCTTGGGACCGTTTCCTACAACCGGCAAGCAGCCATGGCAACATCTCCACCATCATAGCAAATGTAGCATCACAGTGTGTGGCTAACCCAGCACAGGCATTGCTAACATCACTACAGAGTGAGTATGAAGTGTCTCCTATAACAGGCACAGACACTGGTGCCCTGATGGTGGCTTGCCAGTCCTGGAGGACATGAGGATTTTCATCTGGATCTGTCTGATTCTGACAGGCACTCTCTTCATTTGCAGAGTGTACTCGAAGAGTTGGGGGTGGACTTCCCTCACAAGGCAGGCTTTGATGTTTTCTAGTGAATTGAAGCAAATCCCAGAAGCTTTGAAACTGACGGATCAGTATCTGTTAGCTGATACTCTTCTGAGGGCTGGGTCAGAAGTACCTGTATTTTGGGGTATTGAGTAAACTCTGTCCCTAACCCTACTACTAGCAACAGAACATAGGGACCAAGGGACCAGGCTCTGATTGATAGACAGTCAGGGCTAGGACACAGTCCCCCAAACTGGAGTTCTCCCCCTAGGACTTCTAGCCATCATCCTGCACTTCCTAAGCTAGTCTGAGTCTGGGCAAGGCGTCTGTGACCTCATCCTAATAGACAGGCCTCGTTGGAACAGGAAACTGCCCAAACTGGCTGCCTTACCCAAACATAGCTCACACCATCATCCCTTCCTTCCTTCTGCTTCCCAGGCACTCCCGAGGGATGGCAGGGGCTGCCCATGTGGTGTGTTTCCCAGGGCACCTTGGAACGAAGTCCTGACGCACCACTGTCTCATATTGCACAAAACACTGAAGCTGCCGCTGCCAGCTGGGACTCGAGGGCCTTTCAGAAACTATCAGAGATACAGCTGCCAAGAAAGCCACCCCTTCCTTTTTAGAGGGGTGGGAAGGGGGGCAGTCAGTTGACAAAGAAGGTAAGCTCCTGGCCAGAAGCAAACCGAACTCCCAGAAAGAGACCCATCATCAACAACTTAGACTGTTGTCCAGTTTCACAAACACATTCCCTTGGCTGACCTTCAGGCCAGCTGGGAAATCGCAGCACACACAGAGCATGCAGACAGACCGTGCTATATGCCACTCTGCCCACTGCCTGCTGTCAGGCCACACACAGGCCCCCGGAGCTGCTGCTGTTATACAAGAAAACACCAGATGAACCCGGCCTGGTTAGGGGTCAGAAATGGGGCCAGTCGGGAGGAAATCTTAAAATGTCATGGAGGCCCAAGTACTGAACTCTGCCCTGGACACGAGTCCTGATCAAGCGGGGCCGGCCCACACTCCACTGCGGAGATAAAAATCCAGCCCTACTCTGATGGGTGGGAGTGGGGGACGAGGGACAGGACACTTGCTGTACCAGGCCCAGGACTTTGTTTTCCTAGGAACATACAAGACAATTAACCCTTTGGACTACAGAACAAGGTTGGTTAACCTTGGGGCTACACTTCTCTCTTAGCAACTTTTAGCATCACAGCCACCATATTTAACTTCTGGAACCATTCAACACCCTGCAGAATCCAGCCGAAACGCAGGTCATCGTCTATGTCCAACTATGCTGCTCAAAGAGCTTATTGAATCACTTGTTGTTCCCTGACCTCCTGTTCAGTTAGCCATGGCTTTGAATTGTTCACTTGGCAAGACATACCCATATCCCTATTTCCTCTTAGCCAGAAGCATCTTGCCCATCCAGAGAAAGCATTTCCAGCATGCTACTGCCATTCACTGTTCCAGCTACAAGCTGCCTATAAAATATATGAAGTATCCCTCATCTAGCTCCTCCATACTAGTATAAGTGGGGCATGTGTACCCTCTCTTTCTAATACTGTAAAGTCTTTGTGTTTGGAATCTAGTTCTGCCACCACTTTGTATTCCTCCCATCAGCTAGTCCAGTTAAACAGGGTGCTTCGTTATCTCCTCAGAATGATGTTTCTTTGACTCTCTCTCCCTGCTATGATGGTCTCTGCAGATGGCGGCACATTGGAAAAGCATGCTAGAAGATTATTCTAGGAGAGTCACCTGTAGGGGGCTGGAAAGTCAGGTCCATGGAGCTGTACAACATAGTCTTGTAGACTTGGGAAGGGGATGCCTGGGCTTGCTAAGAAGCCTAGGCTGGCCTCAAATTCAGGATCCTCCTGCCTCAGCCTCTTGAGTGGTAGGATTTAGAGGAAGGCTCCTGTATATAAGGTTGCCTAAATATACACTTTCATATAAGGGATGACGTGTGGATTTCTCTAAAGAAAACATTACTTGGGAGACCAATTAGAGGGCCCTTTCAAACAACCCTGGCAAACTCAAACATAATACAAGGCTGCGGCTATGGTAGGAACAGGGAACAGGGGAAGAAGACAACAAATACAAGGACACTCAGAAGAAAAGCACAAGAGTGCAGGGATCACTGGCTGTGTCGTACAGGTTGGTACCCAGCCCCGCTCTTCTCACAAGAGAACCCTGGAGGATCCTCTTATGAGGAGCTACTTTTAACATGCATAGGTTTGGTGGCTTGAGTGAAGCCCATACTTCCAACTTGGTCAATGACAACCACATATCTCCCAAGGACTGATTTAGGGTAGGCTCCTCCCTGAGCCTGGTCAACAGAAGTATTCCCCGAGTCTTTGCTAATACCTCCAGCAGGGAGAAACTTGGAGTGACCTGATGATGAACCCCGGGTCCTACATGGCGCAAGGAAAGAACAGACTTTTGTTCCCTGCCCCTCACACATTCATGGTGTTATGCTCGCATGCCCACACATATACACAATAAATAAATACAGTTTTAAAAGTTAAAAAGACTTTCCCCGTCTTGTTAGATGGTGTGGCTAAGGCAGAGGGCCTTTGAAACTTGACAACAAGTGATAACAGTAAGCAGAGGCAGAGGGACTGGATCATCTTCAAGTCTGCAAGGTCTCAGACCCTTCTCTGCTTGCAATCAGTGAACATCCAAGTCATCAGGACCACTCCTTTCTTTTTCTTTTTCTCCTCCCTTCCTCCTTCCCTCCTCCCCTCCCTCCCTTCCTTCCTTTCTTTCTCTCTCTCTATTGGTTTAAATCAGTTGAGCTCTATTTTTGGAATGTTCAATCGGGGCTTCTGGTCAGCGTGAGAACAGAGCAAACATTGGGCATAAAGGGAACTAAAGTATCAAACTGCCTTGATGTTTGGAGATTGGAAGACAAAATGATTTCTACCATCTATTGTCCAGCAGACAGAGAGAGAAATAAAAGGAATATCAGTACTGAAAAGGCAACACATCATATGGCTAAAAGTGGTAGAAAATATTCAACCAAGATGTTAATGTTCAGAGTAACAGGAAGGAAAATCAAAAAGATAAGCCAATTTTAACTGGTAGTAGAAAGTGGGAACCATTCCGGTGCTCCCGTACATCTCTGTCAGGTGAGATCTTCCAACTGAGAAGAATAATACAAATATCATCGACAGAGAAATGAAGGTGAAGATACTGGGCAATGTAGAAAAAAAAAAGAATCTACTCACTGTCTGCATCTTCAGCCTTTGGATAACACCCTCAACTGCTGTGGGAACTTCTGGTCTAGGCTCAGCATCAACCCATGGACATTTTTGAAACACCATGGAAAAGAGGACAAGATATTGAGAGATCCTGACCTAGCTTTCAGCATGGGGAAAGGAGTGACTTTGGAAAATACACACTAAAATCCAGTAGCAGCCCTGTTATGGAAACTGTAAACATTTGTGTATTGGAAATGTAACCCCCAAATCCAGAAGCTTATGGTTTCCAGAGGTGGGGCTTTTAGGAGTTAGGAAAGGAAGTCTTGAGGGTGGAGACCTCGTGATGAAACTAGAGGCTTGAGAAGAAGCAAAAGGCTCAACTCCAGTACTATGCTGCCATGACGCACTTTCAGCCACATTATGAAGTGGCCAGAGGCCCTTGACAGGCACTGCCAGCCAATGCCAGCAGCATGCTCTTAGACTTCCTAGGATCTGGAACCACAGAAATCTCTATCCTTTACAAATTTATCCGGTCTCAGGTATTTTGCTATCATGACTGAAAGTAGATAAAGACAAATCTCCATGAAAATTCCTGAGCTGATTAATAAACAGCTGGATGTGAATACTTTCAAAACAAGACACAGCGGCCACCCCAAACTAGTGTGGTTTTACATAAGCCAAAGCAAATACAGTCAATAAGTCAAAGCAAATAAAGTCAGCATCGTTTCTGGAGTCCTTACAATGCCTGCCAACCTGTCCTTATCTGGCACCTGATTATGGCTCCGTTCACACCTCACCTTCCCTCCACACCTAGCAGACATACATATTCATAGTCTACTGAACCACACAGACCTTCATTCTGAAATCTTCAAATTCATGCATACCATATGGACTTTTCTCTCACTATCCCCGTGACCTGAAGTTCTCCATTATCTATTTTGGCATAGCAAGCATCTTCTCATCATTAGATCATCTCAAAATGACCTTGTCACAAAAGCTTGTCACTAAGCTGGGAGAACAGCTCAGATAGGTCACTTGCCTACTGTGTATGAAGCCCTGGTTCTGTTTTCAATAGCATATGCACAAATAAAAGGACTAGTGCCCTTCCACCTAAGAAAATAAGGACATTCTGGGGCTAGGGAGCTGGGCAGCTCATGTAGTTCTTGGCATGAAAGCATGAGGTCTTGAGTTTGGATCCCTGGTACCCACATTAGAAGCCGGGAGTGGCAGTATGCACCAGCAATCCAAGAACTAGGGAGGCAAAGACATACCTGCGATTTGCTGGCCTGCAGCAGGTCTATCCACAGTGAGCTCCAGGTTCAGTGAGCTACCATGTTTCGAAAACTAAGACGGACAGTGGCTGGGGGAGACACCTGCCGTTGATCTATGGCTTCCACATGTGTGTGTGCACTTTTCCTGCCACAAACATACCCACATGACAATGACTTCTCTCGATCATGGCAACAATCAAGATTAAATAGCACATCTCAGAACATCTTTTGTGTCCTGTGTACTTCTGGAGAAATGATAATGTGTTTTCTTGTGATAAATGTTGGCTGTACTCTGGTGGAGGGTGTTGGGGTATGAGTCATTTTGCCTGCTATAGATGAAGAGAGGTGTCGACTTCAGTATTTCTTTTTTGTTTGTATTTATTCTTTTAAATTTTTAAAATTTTTATTGTGTCTGTGTGTGTGAGAAAGAGAGAGAGAGAGCATGCACATCTGCTACAGTATGTATGTGAAGGTAAGAGGACAATTGGTGGCAATCAGTTCTCTCCTTTCATCACATGGGTCCTGCAGAGCAAACTCAGGTCATCAGGGCTTGAAGACAAGCACCTTGACTACTAACTTCTTCCTAGCCATAGACCAGCATTGTTTTAGCAATGGTGGGCAAACTATAAGCAGCAGGAAGTTCTTTGCCACTGTGAACATGAGAGGGCCTTGGAGGTCCATCCCACATCGTTCCTTCTTGCTTCTCTCTATTAAGCTCGCAAGGGGTCTTGTACAACCTTGTGCCTGGACCATCTTAAGCTGATAACACCCGATGCTCATACCTAGTCTTTGGAGTTCATCACTAGCGGTTGGTAAGCTACAGGTCTAGCTACTGGTTATGATCAGGCTTCACCCTCATCATGGGGCAAGCTGGTTACTTGGAGGATTCCTTGAATTCAGAGCCCCAACCTAATGTCTCTCCAATCCTCTCTTCTCCCTAGAATGTCCCGCTTCTGTGTAAGGCAGTATCCTCACCTACAGACTACCCAACTGACATAACTTTGGAAAGCACCAATCTTATTCTGAAACACAGCCGAGCCTTGCTGAGGCTTGATAACATGACACAGCATCATTGACATTAGAATACAGACTCTTGGGTCTCATCCCAGTCCCTCTCGGGCTGTTGTCCAATAACAAAGCTGACTTCCTGGCAAACAGATGAGCTATCCATCCCTGGAAATATTTCATACTGACTGGATGATCAGATTCCTGCAAAGTCAATCCCTTTGTTGGTAGTTAGTTTGAATTATTAAAAAAAAAAACCTCTCTCTACCGTGACTTCTAAAACTATGTATTTCTGGCTTTGTGAATAGAATAAAAGTTAGAATTTCTTCCTTGAATTCTCTATCTTTGCCATTAGTGGGTTAAAACAACTGGAGTCCAGGTACTTAATGAAATGGTAGTGATCACCCCCAGGGATACTTAACACTTAACTGTCCCAGGAATATTTCTATTACTTTAACGGGAATACAACTTCACGGTAATTATGCATTGGTTCTGATACACTTCCCAGACAGAAGAAATCAATATGACCAATTATAGAATGGAGAGAAACAATGACAAGGATAATTCAAATTCATCTTTCAGTTGAGGGGATAATGCATTCTTACATTTGAATATGGAACACCTATTGATTTATTACAAACTGCAAATGAAACTTAGTAGGCAAAAGCCAGCTCAGCAGTAGTTAGAATGCGTTTCAGACTTCGTCCTTCTCTCTACACCGAGTTTTCTTGCTCCTTACTCCACGGCAGGCACAGATCGCACAAATGCTAAGATTGAACATGCCAGCTCCCATCCCTCTATCTCTCCCCTTGTAGGATCTAACTGCATACATTCAGTCCCGTTTGTTGGGCAGCCTAATTGCTGCAGGCATGTGTTCCTTCAGTCAACCACTATTTGTTGAGTCCTTTATTTGAAACCTGCTCTCTGTAATGGGACTGGAAGTGAGAAGGCTGTAACTCCTCCTCAGCCAGAGAGGCAAACCGGGGATCCTAGCCATAACACGTCCATAATCAGGGTCTGATTCTGAGCTTTTTATATCAACTGTTGCTTAATCCCAACCAAACACACTCAATACATCCAGTGGTATTGATGCCTCAATTTCTCAATGCTTCTTTAGTCTGCACGCTGGAATTATAGACCTGCGTTGAGTCCCATGTCCCTTGGTTGAAGTCCTACTAACCAATCCCATTTTATTCTCTTGGATATAGTGAGAAGGAGCTAGGAGAACCTCTTGTTCTCTCTATGTCTCCACACTGCCAATGTTGCTTCCTGGCTATTCCTTCCCTTGGGAGAAATCCTCAATAGTGGCTTCTCATCAAAAATGGTCATTACTAGCTACCCAAATAACTTACTAAGTTTCTAAGGAAGCCAGGTATGGTAATACACACCTGTTATACAGGTGAGTTTTTATTGTCAGCTTGACTCAAACAAGAGTCACCTGGAATGAGAGAAGATTAACTGAGGAATCACCTCCATCAGATGGGCCTATGGCATGTCTGTGGGCCATTTTCTTGATTGCTAATTGACATAGGTCCTAGCCTTCTGTGGGCTGTGCTGCCCCTGGGCAGAATGTTCTTCGGGTATAAGAAAACTAGCTGAGTATAAGCCTGGGGGATCAAGCTAGAAAGCAGATTTCTCCATGGTTTCTATTTCAGGTGCCTATGTTGAGTTCCTGCCTTGACTTCCCTCAGTGATGGACTAGAACCTGTAAGCTGACATAAACTCTTTCTTTCCCAGGTAGTTTTGTGTCAGAGTGTTTCATCACAGCAACAGAAAGCAAAACAGAGTATCTCTCAACCACAGCTCTTGGCAAGATGAGGTTGGGGGATCATGAGTTCGAGGTCAATGGGGCCCACACATTAATTACAGGCCACTCTGGTCCACTGTGGAAAATCCCGTCTGGAAAACAATTATTTTTCTGAGCTTCGTTGGCAGCTTCATATACCTACTGCATTAACCTGAAATCCTTGAGACAACTACATGGTTTCAAGTTAAGCTCAAATGAGTATGACGCCCCACCCCAAAAGATTTGTTGAATCCTTAAACCAAACCTACAACATCTCAAAATGTGACCTTGTTTGGAGACATGGTTGTTGCAAGGTGTAATTAGTTAAGATGAAGTCATGGTCTACCCAGGTGGGTCCTTAATCTAATAAAAATGATGTCACTACAAGAAGAGGGCAATGTGGACACAAGCCGTGTGAACACGTAGAAGAGGACGTGAAGGCACACACTGAGGATGCCGTGAGCTTGGACCACAGGGGACAAAGGAAAGGATAGGCAGAATCTTTCCTTCCTCCTCGCAAACAAGTTTTGAAATTCTAGCTTCCAGAGAAGGAAGACAATGCATTTTTCCTACTTAGCTTGTAGTGTTTTGTTACAGCTGCCTAGGAAACCTGTACGTGTGCCACATTGCCCTCCCGGCTGCTCCCCTTACCCTGCGCTCCATTTAGGAAAAGCAAATGAAGGAGAGTAGGGACAACATCCCCACCACTCCCTGAAACATTGACATAGCATCCAGGCTTCTAGAGCCTGTGGCTGTGTATCTCATCCAGAGCTCCCCGATCCTCACTTCTGCTCATTTTCCTTCATTTGATTTGATACCAGTGAAGACTTTCTGTCTTCTTGGCTAACGTCGTTCTGGGGACATAAAGAAAATCAACGGCGTCTTTGGACAAGATTTGTTCTCCTCCAATCTTCAGGTTTATAGGCTGCACAGACAGGAAAGAAAAAAAAACAGATAACATACCATCGATCATAATCCAGGATAATAGATGTCCCCTCTCTACAGTACATTTGCTTTTCAGCTGTTTATCTACCAGGAGTGCTGATCCTTGCCTCTTTCTCACCTTGTGAAAATAGATACAGAGATGAACGGTTGCTCCAGGACTGAGCAAAATTAATTTGCCTAGAGGGAAAATGAACCTAACCCCGGGTCTTCAGAGAACAGTTAAGATGGGACTGTAACTCATAAAGCTCAGACATGGGAATCCTCTCTTGCCGGCATAGAAGCCATCTCAAGGTAGTCTACAGAAAAACAAAAGGGTTTGATTGTAAAATGACAAACAGGATGTGTCTGGAAACAAGAGCCAGGGGCAGGGGACTAGAAGCAGAAAGGGAAAAGCTCTCTGCTCCTGACTCAGCTCTGGTCCTGGTTTTGTAACTTGTTAGTCTCTTTTTTAACTGAAGACTAGACTTGGTAGAGCTGCTTCACAAATTCACCCACTAGTGGTCCAGCCATCAGCCGTGTCTCATCGACAGCTGCTGCTCCAAGGAACTTCCATCCAATTCTAGTCAAGAGTTCTGATCTTCAGCTGTAGGTACAGAAGGCTGAGGGGAGGCCAGGAGTGGGCAGTAGGGCAAAGTCAAGATATTGTCAGGAAAAGTGGGCCAGCCAAACGAACAGCCCTGAAAGTACCTTCTACTACACTTCTAGCATGGTACTCTCACAAGCTTCTCGAATGAGCTATATGGACACAACAGCGCTGCCAAGTAACTGTAACTGGAGCCACTGTGAAGTCCTATCATCATTTCTGACAATGGCCTCTGTAGTGGCTCTCTGGGGACATATATATGCATATACATCCTATACACAGATACATATATACTTACATCTCACAAGGACCAGGGAAGATAGTTAGGAGACTCTGGAAAGAAAATAAAGGAAATCAAAAATATTATTAGCATTCTAGTAAACCCATCACAGATGGTCTTCAAAATTAATACAAAAACAGACTGCTCATTTTCAGCAAATGCCTGCCTTCTTAAAATAACCTGGAAAAGCCCCAAGAACACCATCCCCACGAGTGAGTGGATACCCGCCGATTTGGCTGGAAATGTAAGAGAAAAGGAAAGAGCCAAAAAGGGGTCTTTATTCTTTCCCTTCTGTCTGATAGTAGAGTTGATAGAACAGCAAATGATGATCTCCTCAGAAGTGGACTATGGGTCCTCCTTCCCCGACTCTGGAAATGGGGCTGGTCCACACGGCTCTTCGGCAGGAAGATGCTCAGGGGAAAGTTGTGTATGCAGGTCCAGAGTGCCACTGTCACCCAAGGACACCTGAACTGCCTTCCCAATCCAGCCCCCTGTAACCAGTGGCCCCTTTCCACTAGAGCTCTGTTTATTGTGTAATTAATGAAAGCTAATGACCCTTGCAGATACTTTGCCAGAGAGAGCCCCAAATTTAAGCTCACACTGCTGATTAAGATGGGCTCCTCTCTTCTAATCTTAATCACCCAGATCTGTAAAGCATTTCTAGAGCTTACGGGGCCTCCGAGAGTATCCTGGGTTATTAATCTCAGCATCAGCTCATTCTCTCTCCACCAATATTCCTTCAGAAAACACACAGAAGGCCAAGCAAGGGGAAGGAGAGCCACACAGTTTTCTCGTTCTTTATGAGGCAGGCTTTGTACCGACTCTCTCACACAGGGAGAATTCAGCAGAGAGCTGCTGGCTACATTGCTAGGGCCCCCAAGTGCTGCGTCTGCTCAACCTCCAACACACAGTTTAAAATCATGGCTCATTCTTCACAGACATAAATATTTCAAAACCTCTTGCTTTTTAGCCTGCCAGATGGCTGTATCTCACACTTCCAATGTGTCAGACTCTGAAAACCCCAAGGACTCAGATTTTGTGATGGAGTTTATGATCCCATAATGGGGGTTAGGAAGGTGAACGGGGAATATAGCAAAGATCTGTTCAAATTAGAGAAAAAATGTATGGAAGGAGTCTCATTTCGAGCAGAAGAATTCGGTCATATGAATGTTGCTTGCAGATGATACAACAGTGAAAATTCTAGAGAGCCGACATGATGTTGTGCTGCTTTCCTGGGGTGGCATAATGAGTGTCCAGCCACTACACATGGGCATTAACACCAGGTTACTTTCCAGGAACATGGTGACCCCCAAACAGCTTTAGGACCACTGAGTCCCACCCCATATGGAGGGCAGCCTCATGGAAGCTACATCACAGGGTCCTGTTTTCAGTTAATCTTCCAACTTCTATGCAGGTTGGTATCTCCCAGGCTCACTTGTAGATGGAGGAGGAGGAATTTCAGGTGAGGGTCCCTGACCCTCCCTTCCGCCACATAGCAAGTGTCCGTAACTCCATTGCCATTACCACAGACCTGGCTAGCACCATATTGATCCAGTTTCCATAACTACTGGGAACAAAACCCAAGATAACATTATGGTCTTAGGAAAAAAGACACCGCACCACACATAGTGAGCGAAATCTTTCTCATGTTCCTGGAGAGATAGCTCCTTGAATAAAGTGCTTGCTTTGTTAGTGGGAAGTCCATAATTTAGGTTCCCCAAGCCATATAAAAGCCAGGAGAGCATAACAGCTTACCTGGAGAATCCTGGGGAAAGTTGGCTGACTAGATAATCAGATTTGTGAGGCTCAAGGAGAGATCCTACCCCAGTAAACAAAATCGAGAGTGATTGAAGAAGATACTCAGTGCCAACCCCTAGATTCCACATACATACACACACGTGGGCGTGGGCACTCACTCGCATGCAAACATGCATGAACATGGAAAAGTCTTTGTCATATTTCTTAATTCCTGTACCAGTTTGGCCACTCTTGTCATTTCTTGTTCCTGCAGGGGTAGACTCAAAGGCTAAGGCTGCTTTGAGATGGGACACAGCATCTTCACCAAGGTTGAGGCGGAGTTCAGGGAAACTTCTCAGGTTTGTGACCTTTTCTTTTTCTCATTTTCTTCAGGGATGTCTTGACTGTACTTCAGGCCTTAGGCTGGGAAGAGCATGGGGCTGGAAGACGATTTTGCGTCTCTCATCTGTATTGTTAGTATTGTCATCATCATATAAATAACAGGTAGCCATCAAAGTTAGAAAACTAGAATAACCAAAACAAGCCAAAACATATTCATGGGCACAGACACAAATAGTCTCTCTCTCTCTCTCTCTCACTCTCTCTCTCTCTCTTACAATACAGAGAAAAATCATTGCTAACGTTTTGGTGTATATTTTTCAGACTTTCTGTGAAACTACACGAGGCATGCTGCCAGCCCTCCTCTCCGCTAGAGCAGCACACCCATCTCCATGTCCTCTGCTTTATTCTGGGCACTAAAGGCGACCAGGCTGGACATCCTCAGAACCCAGCAGGAAGACGTGCGAGTCCTGTACACACCACTTTTTGTAGGTGTGTACAGGACTCACACCTACTTCAGTGAACTCTCATTACCTCAGGGATCTTGGAACCAATTCCCCATGAATATTATGGGATAACATTTGAGAAGCATAATTTTGAGCTGGAGAGATGGCTCCGTGGTTAAAAGTACTTCTTGCTCTTCTAGAGGACCCATGTTCTGTTCTTAGCACCCAAGCCAGGTGGCTCACAATGGTCTGTACCCTCAGCTCCAGGCTATTCAGAACTCTCTTCTGGCCATTTTGGGCACTTGAACTCATGAGGTTTTCATTCACAAAGACATAGGCATGTAAATAAAAAATTAATTTTTAAGAGAAAGCTTAATTTTCCTCACAGAGTATGCATCCACCGTATATTTCCACCAGGCTCATAATACATTTACTGGGTTGAAAATTAATTTATTCAATTAAAAATGTATTGTAGACATCTTTCTCAGGGTTACAAACCCTTCTGGTGTTATGGAATATTAGTTTAAAATGTGTTGCATTTGTTTATGCTGTGGAATATTTGTTTAATGATGCAAAGATGCATTGCATTCTTTTATGTTGCATTTGTTTAATTCTTGAAGCTGTGTTACTTTGCCTGTCTAAAACTCTTGATTAGTCTAATAAAGGGCTGAATGGCCAACAGCTAGACATAAGAGGGATAGGCAGGGCTGCCATGCAGAAAGAATAAATAGGAGAAGAAATTTAGGCTTGGAAGAAGAGGAGCAAGGAGGGAGGATATGAGAAAAGGAAAAGGCGAGGACATCACCAGGGGCCAGATAGACATCCACCCAGCCACCCACCCAGCCACCCAGTCAGTCACCCACCCAGCCACCCACCCACCCACCCAGCCACCCAGCCAGCCAGCCAGCCACCCACCCAGCCAGCCACCCACCCAGCCACCCAGCCAGCCATCTAGCCAGTCACCCAGCCTCCGAGCCACCCAGCCAGCCATGGAATAAGAAGAAAAGAAAGATAAATAGAATAAAGAAAGGTAAAAGACCAGGGGCAAAATGTAGTTAAAGACAAATAGGATAATTTAAGTAAGAAAACCAGGCTAGAAACAAGCCAAGCTAAGGCCAGGCTTAAGAACAAATCCCTGTGTTTTTATTTTGGAGCTGGGTGGCCGGCCCACAAAGAGTAAAAACAACTACATTCTGGATTCAGGAGCAGCACAGGATATCAGGATAATTTGCAAATACAGGTTTTTATTTTTTTTCCCCCTAAACATGGCCACAGGTGTTCACAACTTCAGAGGGGTTTGACCAGTACAACCAGGAGCAGGATTTTACTCCGGTTCTGAGGATGCTGCCAGTCCAGCTGTGGTCCATCCTGATGGTGAAGATGGCCTGGAAGGGGAGTTTGGTGGCCCCATTAGAGGCAGCTGAGCTCTGTCCATTCCTGAGGACAGAGAGGATGAAGCTGAGAACACCAGCTCTGAGAGCAATTCCACTTGTGATCCGAGGCTTAATGAGAAATACCAACCAGCGAAGGCCTGCACAATGCTGCTTCCCTTTCTAATTATCGTGAGAGTTGCCATGTCCTGGGCAGCTCCCGACTGCCTCTTTCTTGGGCTATAAGCCAGTGGGAGAGCCTCCTGGTGGTTTCACCTACCATTCTTTCCTAGACTCAAGGAGCTGCCACCCTCCTTGTGTTCCCTGCCAGCAAGCCTGGCAAGGAAGTTGCCCTTCAGAAGTCACTACTTCTAATTGGCCTTCTCTGACACAGCTTCTTACCAGACAGGCATTCTAACTGGGGGTCCTGCTTCCTCCAGGTATATCCACAGGCGCTAGAGCTCTCATAGCCGGCCGTGATCCCTGCCCAGAACTCTAATGCTCCTGAGTTGCAGAAGCATCTTGCACACTGGGCACACTAACTGTCCCTCATTGAGCCTAGGATGCACAGAGCATCTCTTTGGTGGTACATGCGTTCATCGATTGTTGTGTGTACCCTGATACTGGCGGTGAGTAGAGTTCACTTGTTAGCTTGCCTCTGACCTGTGGTTGATATAGATTCTGAGGAGGGATCTCTGAATTTATCCACCATTTCCTTCTTCCCAGCCATGTCACCTACTTCTTAACCATCCTCAGCGCAAACCACATGCCTTACCGAGTCCCTGTTGCAGCCCAGTGAAGCACTGTATGAACTCACTGTCAGCGCTCGCCCACCTAGCTCACACCGCCCACCTAGCTCACACCGCCCACCTAGCTCACACCGCCCACCTAGCTCACACTCACTCATCTCCTTACAGTTCTCTGCATTTACCACCACACACTTGCCCACTCAGGGGAGAACCCTGGGGACTTAGAGATGCCCTCTTGATCTTTCTTCTCTGTCCATCCCATAATTTGTCACAGAATCTCATCCATTCTAACCCTTTAAAATTGTTTTTACACAGTTAAGGAGGGTGCTTCTTCCTCCCCAAGCCCAGTCCTTCCTTAGCTTTACCTGGGTGAAGGGGACCCCAGCAGGCATACCTCCACTCCTTGTTTTGGTAACTCTACCCACATGCTTTAGGGAAGTGTGCTTCTTCCATCCATGTGACCCTATGGAAACAACTGTCTAGAGCGCTTATGCTGCCCCACTCAAGGGGAAGAAGTGCACAGTTGCCCATCATCCTTGAATTCAGGAAAATATTTTCCACGCAGATCCAGGTGTGCCTTAAGCCTCTCACACTTCCTCTCCCCATCTCCTTTTCCCCACTCTCCCTATCCCCTCCTCTCCCCCTACCTTTCCTTCTCCTCCTTCTCCCATTTATTTATTTATTTGTTTGTTTGTTTGTTTGTTTAAGAGAGGGTCTGACTATGTAGCTCAGGCTGACCTGAAGCCCACAGAGATCCTCCTTTTTCTGCCTCCAGAGTGCTGCCATTAAAGAGGTGTGCACCACTCTGGGCTTCCCTCTCGTATTTTATGGAATACAGTGTCCTTGTTTCTAGTCTTACTCTTACTTCCTTCAGTCTGATTTCCCGGACACTAACAGAGGGAACTTCATAGACTATAGCATAGTTTACACAATGCAAATACGTGTAGTGCGAATTCTTACTCGTCTTAATAAAAACCGGAGTTAGATATTGGGGGTAAATGTTGAAAGGTCAGAGAAGCAGAGTGGCCAGCCACTAGTTCTTATCTCTACAGAATCCTCAGACCAAATGGGGTATCCTGTCTCTACAAATCCTCGGACCGAATGCCTTGAGCTTCTGTCTCCTTCCACCTTATATTTCTCTCCCTGTCCAGCCATAGACCTTCCTGTCTCCACCTCCCTAGTGTTGGGATTAAAGACATGTGATTCCCAAACACTGGAATTAAAGGTGTGATCCACCACTGCCTGGCTCTGCTTCTCTTTGAGACAAGAGCAATCTAATGTAGCCCAGGGAACTCACAGAGATCTGTCTGCCTCTGCCTCCCAAGTGCTTGGATTAAAGGTGTATGCCACTACTACCTGGCCTCTCTGGCTACTAGTGGCTTGGCTCCCCACTGAGATCTTCAGGCAAGCTTTATTTGTTAGATTACAAACAAAGTATCACCACAAATATGGTGGCTATTTCTTTGTCTAGGAACCATCAGTGAGTCAGTAGATTGATAGAATTCTGTCCAAACCTCATAGGATCTGATTAACTATTCCCCTGTTATTATTTTTAATGGCTGCAGAAGACCATCACAATGCAAGCATCACACTCCAGCTTCATAACAATGCTCATCTTATCTTGCCTGGTCCTTTGGTCCTTTGCTCCTACTCTTCCCCTATCACTCCTCCTCATCTGCCTGGGAAGCCCATACTTACCTTTCAGAACCCAGCCAAGACACATTACATCTTCAGGCCAAGCCAGCCAAGCCCTCTTTGGCTCCCACCGTATGGTAGTACCCTGTAATTTAGTCTTTGCAATTGCTTATTTCCATGACAGGGATTGAGATGCATGTCTTAATTGACATGGAACTTATAGCACTTAGCACAAGGCCAGGCAGATAATAAACACAGGATGAATGGTTGATATATGAATAATTAAATGCATGAATGAATAAAAGCAAGTTGATGAGTGTAGTATAAGGGCTAAAACAGCAATCACTTTTAAACACATCTAGAATGAGCAGGTCCTACTATCTACCTGCTTATTATCCCCCACATCCCTCTCTCCATCTTGTTATTATGCTATCTCAAACTGGAGAGCACTGGGTAGGAATAACCAGCTCAGTGAAATTGAAGTTCATCTTCAGACATCCAGGACACCTATAAAAACATCACTCATTTGGGCTTTTTTATTATTTACAACATTTTTGAAAAGCAAGGGTAGCACAGAAACGGTCTTATCCACTGAATCTTGGCTCCATGAAGGCCATGACTCTGTGAATCTTCACCACAATGGTGTCCCCAGGCAGGCAGAAGGCACCCACGAAACCCTGGCTACTGTCTGGGTGACCAACTTGTCACATGTCAAAGGCAGAACAACTTGATCACACTAACAAGCCATCTAAGCCTTTCCAGACACATAATGCTTTTCTCTAAAAATCTGTTGACAGCTATTGATCCCTCTTGGCATAGCATTTCCATTTTCCAAGCACAGTTGAGTTCATGACCCAGTCCTGACATCAGCTTTATTAGCCTTAAACTTGTGGGTAAGGCCTTCTGTGCACACTGGTGCTTTTTATCTTTAGGGCTAACAACACCTAAGGATTGATATCAGAAAGAAGCTTGAGCTCAGACCCATCTGACACTCTCGAGGGATGAGAGAGGATCGCTATACTTAACCAGAAGAGGAGGATGTCACAGTGCACCATGTCAGTAGAGGACTCTCTTAAGGGGAGCAATAATTCTGTATCACGTGATGACTTTGATGGTCTTTCTTGAAGGATTTTGTACAAAGTTGGGGGAGGTCATGGGAGGGAGCCGACAAAAGAAATAGTTGAGGCAGGGAGACAGCCCTCGAGAACTTCACAGTGAGTGGAGTTATCCGGATTAAACAGGAAAACTCTCAGAAGGAAGAAGGAAGACCAGGAAGAGCCTGAAGCTGTCTGGCCTTGATGGTCCAGCAGGACCTCTACCACTCAATAGCTTTCGTGTTGAGCAAGGCCATCATCTTTCTAACCTTGGACTTCTTTGTCCATTAAATGTCTTCCTCATAGAGCTGTTGGGAGGATTAAGTTATATGATTCATGAAAAGCACTTTGTACTGTGTCTGGCAGTAAATTTTTAATATCACTATTTCCCTTATTTGAAGAGCAAATTAGTATTGGCATTGAGCAGAGTCAATACATTAGCAGAGGTCAGAGCCAAGAACAAGGAGCCCCTCTTTGTTCCATGATCCTTGATGAAGATTTTCCAGACACTACTGCCAGGAACTTGGACAGTCGGTCACACCCTCCCATGGGAACCTTCAGTAGGCACAATTAGGCATCTGGCACAAAGAACAACTCTCAGAAGGCTGAATTCAGTTGCCACACACCTGTCACCAAAGTGTAACCTCAGGTTGACACGTTGTAGGGATCGTTGATTGTGCTTCTTAAGTGTGTGTGCGTGCGTGCGTGCATGCGTGTGTGTGTGTGTGTGTGTGTGTGTGTGTGATTCTACTGTGCTCCTGTATTTGAGTTTTATTTTCTATTGACACAATGACCAAGCTGTCACTCATTTACTAAGGGAGGGTGACAAGCTTTCAGGGCACACAGACCTTAAGTGAAATTTCCGGAAAGCATACAAGAAGGATAAACAAATTGGATCTTTTTGAGGATGCCAAGGCCTGTGCAGAAGAGCCATCCAACCCCTTAACTATGTCCTGGGAAATACTGCACACTAATAAGTCTGAGCTGAGAGAGGCACATGGGACATGGGAAGAGGTCCATAAACGGTAGTTAGCAAGTTATAGGGTAATTCACAGAGTAGCTACAAAATATGGTTTGGGAGCTGTGGATAATTGGTAAGCCCTTTCTCTCAGCTGTATGGTTTCTTCACAAAAGCTTTGACTTCCGTGCTTAACCAACAATCATTTGGGGGATATTTCTGAAAGTACAGAGTGGGTCCTACCTCCATAGATGCTGAGGGGCTGCCTTAGCAAAACTTTCTGTGATGGCTCTGTGCTGCAACCCTAGGAGGGGAATTGGTAGGCAACCATACAGACAACCAGTTAAGGGGGTGGTAGCCAGGCCTTTAGAAAGGAGAACACAGTTGAGACTAGAGCCAAAGGCACTTCTCCAACCCCTCAGAGGAAGGGACACAGATGACTCAGGTGAGAGGAGAGTCAAAGCCACTTGGCCAGATCAGAATGTACCAGACCAAACCAGGCTGGACTAGATCAGATGGAAGCAAATCCCCATCTCTTCATTCCCAGAAAGAGTGAAGCCAACTGACCCTTAAGCCTATCATAGAATCACCTTCACCAGGATAACCTAGAGGAAATTTGAATGTCTAAGACTGTAGAATTCAAAGGGACTGTGACTATGGCATGCTATAAAGCTAGAGAAGGGATTGCTCAAACAGAAAGCCGAAGAAGTCGCAGTCTTCTCTATTAAGGGTTACTAGCTACGAGGGGTGGAATTAGAGGATATGTCATTCTTTCCTTCTTTCTGTCACCCCTTGGCTCAGCTATTGCAGGGACAGTGAGCATGGCTGAGCAATGCTGTGCCTACTCTGCTCTAACACCCATCAGTGCCTCCCGGGGGGCTGCTTCCAGATAACACTAAGCAGAACATGGATACTAAGAGAGATCTTCCCCCTGGAAGATACGTAGACAGCCCTCTGGCAACAGGAGCTCAGAGGCTTCCTGAAGGCCTTTGCAAGCCTCCTGTAGCCTTCATGAGTCTCTGCAAAGTTTCCCAGCCTTCCTTCCTCTATTCAGACTCACATCACAGACTGATAGTCATATAATCATTCTTGTCTCCTCCTCCATTTTCTTTCACAAAGTTCTGACACAAATTTAAGCCCATTTTGGCCCTTCTTCTTAGATGCTGACCAGCGTGAGCGCTTTGGCAACAGCAGCAGTCCTAAGACTCCTGCTGCCCTGCCAGAGTGCTTGGAAATTTGAAGACCTGTGACTTTTGAAGGCTGAGAGATCTTCAGGTGAAGAGACCATAGAGAAGGTGCAGGAGGAAAAGTTAGAGAATAGATATTTAGGGTCTCTGTGACTCAAGAGTCAAGGATAAGAAAGTCTTTGTCCTTTATTCACTCATTAGTACGTTGTTAGGATTCAACTTTCTTAGAGATTGTAGAACTGAGCCTCAGAGGAGTAGAATAACCTGCTCAACTTCGCTTATGTTATACAGGTCAAGACAGGATATTCCTAATCTCAAATCTCTTGTTTTCCTGCCGTGCCACAATGATTGCCCAGAAGAATATCCTGATAGTCATCAAAACTAAACAACTAAACAAAGCCTAGAATATGGTAATAGTTAAGAGCAGGAAGTTTCAGTGGGGAGATGACTCATGATCGTGACTGCTGTGGAATAATCTTTCTGTATACTGTGTGAATATTTGTCACTCTGTCTATGTGTTGCTTTTATTTATTAATGAATAAAGAAACTGGCTTGGCCTATAGTATGGGAGAAGGAAGGCGGAGTCAGAGAGAAACCATGGAGCCGCCGGAGCCAGATAGAACTTTAGCCGCTAAGCCACAGCCACATGACAATACAGAGATTAATAGAAATGGGTTAAATTAATATGTAAGAGTTAGCCAATAAGAAGCTAGAGCTAATGGGCCAAGCAGTGATTTAATTAATACAGTTTCTGTGTGATTATTTTGGGGCTAAGTGGCCGGGAACCAACAAGCAGCCTCCTCCTCCAATATCACTCAAATTGGCTTAATAAAACACTGATTAATCGATAGCCAGGAAAAAGGTATAGGCCCAACAGTCAAACTGAGAATGCTGGGTGGAAGAAGGGTGAAGTCAAAAGAGACACCTGCCAGCTGCCACCAAAGCAGGATGTGTAGAAAATGAGGTAGCAAGCCATGAGCTACATGGCAATTCACAGATAAGAAATGTGGGTTAGTTTAAATATAAGAGTTAGATAGTAATGAGCCTGAGCTATTGACCAAGTATTTATAATTTATATTGAGTCTCTGAGTCAGTTATTTGGGGAGCGGCTGCTGGTTATTTGGGAACAGGCAGTCAGGACAGAAAAACTCTGCCTACATATGACCACTTGCTCTTCTTGCAGAGGACCTGGCTACCAAGCATGCATATAGTCTATCATCTATCTATCTATCTATCTATCTATCTATCTATCTATCTATCTATCTTATGTATACATACATGTGTATGTATGTGCATGAAACATGCCCCCGACAATGCTGAAGCATGCACTAGCAGCCTGTTTATATTGGGTTTCTTTGTCTGAGTTGATGAGGATGACTGACCAGGTCTCTTCCTCAAGGAACAGGTTCCACCAAGATACAAACTCGGATCACTGGATTGAGAGTTCAGAGTGTTAACCATTACACCACAGGAGCTGGTTCACGTGTGTGTAATATACTGTGTGTATGTGTGTGCGATATATATATGCGATATATATATATATACTGTGTGTATATATGCATATATATGCTAACAAAAAATTCATACACATAAAATAAAATAAATATTTAAAAAACAACACTTCTCTGTTTCTAAAGCTAGGATAACACAAGTTCTTCAGAAAAGATTTTGAATTGCTGGTGGCCTGGCAGCAGTAGGCTGAGTTTTTTCTATGTGTATCTGAACACTGAACATGGAAGAGAGAGGCAGGGGGTGGGCTCAGCTGTGAGTATGGAGAAGGGAAAGCACATGTCTGATTGGAGTGTGGGATCCTGAGTGGACGATTGTGATGGAGCCAGGCTGAGAAGCTGAGCTGCTTAAGGCTCCACCTGCCAAGTACCAGCCCTCCAGAGGGGATGGTGGACTACCTCACCTGCCTGCCGAGGACCATCTCTCCAGAGGGGATGGTGGACTACCTCACCTGCCTGCTGAGGACCATCTCTCCAGAGGGGATGGTGGATTGTGAGACTGCGCAGTGTGCTGAGAGTTTTCTGATGGCTACAGAAGCCAACACATCACCACTGACAGGGGAGTCCCCTGTAGGGAACCTGGCAAGAGCTGGCAAGAGCAGCTGGAATTTCCTCTGACTCTTCATTGAAGGGGTAGCATAGGCAGACGTATGGACCTAACACAGCCTTTGTCCAGATCTTCTTAGACACAGGCTAGATCCAAGAACCTCACAGGAAACAGATCATTTAAAGTTAGGTATTAATCATGTGGTTTCCTTAACTTAATGGCATTCCTGAAAACACCAGGCCCTTCTTGGAGAAAAAAAAATAAGACATTAACTCATATTTCTGTGAAATAGAACTGTGGAAACCAACAACCTACAAAGTTTTCTGGTGAGAAAAGAAATAAGGTTTTAGTGTCAAGATTCTCCACCGTGTCCAAAGTGTTTTACATCATGAAGTCTTTGAGTAATAAATATAAAAAAACTCAGAGGTCTTCTGTATGAAAGTCTTGGTCGTTGCTGCCTTCCCAGGCTCCAGCAGCACGGCCGCAGCATCAGGCAATTTGGGCATCAAGCTGAGGGCAAGAGTGCTAGGAAAGTGACTGTCACAAATGGGGCTGAGGCTGACCCACTGGGTCCTCTCAGTTCAGCACAGGAAGTGTTCATTGAACACATTCGATGTGCCCTCCACATGCCCATGCTATCTGCAGCCTGGGAGCTAGGATTGTGGGAGGCAGTTAGCAACCAGACTCAGCAGAGGGCAACTTATCCGGGCCTAATTCCAGCCTCCACCATAGCCCTAGAAATATGAGGGCTGACCATGCTGACTGTTGGATGAGCCTGGGACAATGAGATGCTAAAGATAGAAAAGTCCATCACCACCAGCCAGAGCTTCTCTCCAGACAATTATTCTTCTTCATTTTCTTTCTCCTCTTTTTTTCTGCTTTTGTATGTGTGTATGGTGTGTGTGTATGTATCTGTATCTGTATCTGTGTGCATTATATATGTGTTCCCATGTTTGTGGTACATATATGTGTGCATGTGGATGTCCAAGGTTGGCACTGAGGTTCTTCCTCCATCATTCTCCGCTGTATTCCCTGAGGTAGAGACTCTCAACTGACCACAGACTAGCCTAGCTATCTAACACGCTATGGGAATCCTGACTCCACCCCCTTTTGGAGCCTGAGATTAGAGATGAGCCGATACACCCAGCAGATTTATGTGGGTTCTGTGGGTCCAAACTCTTGTTCTTGCTCTTGTGTGCTGGGCACTTTAAACTCTTAACCATCTTCACAATGTCACGCCCTGCTCAAACTCTGCTCAGTAGGACTTGGGGATACAGTGCCACCTGTCTGCCTCATTGGACAAGGTGATGGAGTTTCTTGCTCCGTAAGACAGGAATGAAGGGCGATTGTTCTATTCTGCTAGGGAAATCAAATTGGTGGTGAAATATTTGGCAAAATGCCTGTCACCCAGGAGGGGATCTATGAACAACAGTTTAAAGACTATACCAAGTGAGAAAGGCATTTAGTCCTTGGAATTTTTACATCTTTCATTCTAGACCTTTGTCCTGCTACCCAGTGAACTCCTTTGCCTGCCACACGGTTAAAAGCCTCCTCTTTTGGACCCCACCCTGTCCACTGCCACATCAATCCCTGTCCCCAAGTCACCCCTTGCCCTCCTCCCGTAGGACAAAATTCTGTTTACTCATTGAATTTAATTTTAGGTGTTAAGACTCTGTGACTTCACATCTAAGTACAGTTTAAATGAGGATGCTTGGGAAGCCAAATAAATGTCTGCTTGTGGAATTACCAGCCTGATGATGCCTGGCAGTGGGACACAGGGTAACTGAGCAGGCTCAGGCAGAAGCCTTTTCATGACCCCCTTTAATTGTCTTGGCCGATCCTGCCATTGTTCCCAAACCTGTTTGGCAGCTAGATCATCTGGAGAACTCTTGGGAGGGGGGAAATACTGATTCCTTGACTCCTTGCCAAGGGTGATGAGGAGGACTGTGGCCCAGTGATGGCTTCCCTTGAGCTAAAGGTTAAGTAGACCCGGGAAGCCCTATTTCCCTACCAAGAGCTGGGCTGAAGACCAACCAACAGACATAAAGGGCTTGGAAGGAAGCCTGTGAGCACCAGCAGGTGCCCCAGAGAGACCCCACCCCCACCACAATCCCTTGATATCCAGTGTACGTACTCCAGTGAGGAGGAACTGAGCCCCTTGCATGCGTTTCAGCTCAGACTCATCTCCCCATCTGTTCTAGTTAGCATTAACTGTCAACTTGACCCATCCTAGAACCACCTGAAAGAAACCGAACTGACTATCAAGTTGATCTATGTAAGGGACTGTCTTGTATTTTTTTTTATTATTGATTCAGGAGGGCTCAGCCCACTGTGGGGTGCCTATTTCCTGAACAGGGCCTACTACTGGGCTATATAAGGAAACTCAGCTAGGTTCTGTAAGAGAGCTGGCAAGCAGCTTTCCTGTGTGGCTCCTGCTTCCCGCTTCCTGTCCCCAGTTCTCACCTGACTTCCTCTAATGATGAACTGGGCCCTGGATGTAGAAACCAACTAAACCCTTTCCTCTCCAAGTTGCTTTTGGTCAGAGAGTGTTAAAAATAGCAACAGAAAGAGCTAGAACAACCACCAAAGAAAGTTGGATGCGTCTTAATGAATGCAATTTCCTAATGTCACTGTTACTGTTTCATCGAGTACCTATAATTATCCTTGTTTTACAGATGAGGACACTGACACCAAGAAGAATTAAGTCATGTGCCTAAAGGTGTACACCATCAAGGCAGACCATAGCATGGCTCAAATCCAGATTCCTAATCTTAACCTATAGCTTTCATTGTTACCTTTGCATTTTTACCCACTGAGATAGCCACGAGTTGCCACATCTCTTTTGTACTACAGAGAGTTGTTCCGCTGGGTTTTGGAAAGTCTTACACAATCTGCCCTCTGACAACTGTGACAGATGAGCAGGTTGGAGCAACAGAGTCACAACTCCCTCTTGCTCTAGGAAGGTTTGCAGACAGTCCAGAGAGCCTCAGCTCTATTTTCTTGGGCTCAGGGTGTACAGCAACTAGTGTCTCTCTTTGGGCTGATGGCTAGGGAATAGGCCTCCTTTGTTCCATCATAGGACCTCTGGGGGTCTGGTCTTCCAATTCAGCAACCCAATAGCACTACAGGAGCTGCTCATAGGAAGAGGCACGTGGCACTTCCCTTCCGACAGTCTGTGTTTAAACTCAGAGATCTCGAAGAGGACACCATTTCAAGCAGACTTCTTGGGATGTGCTATTTGACCCCGAGTGCCCTTTTGAATGTCAAGAGACAAAATGACAACAAGTTCAGTGATAGAGCTAATTGTCTTTTACTTACGATTCCTGACTTGGGGAATCCTCCGTGCCACAAAATAGGCTGTGTGCTCCCTTCGGATGATAGAAAAGCAGTGGTTAGTAAGCAAAGAACTGGGAAGTAGAGCAATATGGGGAAAGCTGATTGGTTAGCAACAGGCTCTTTCCTTGTAAGGAGAAAGCAAGGACGGCCTTATTAGTCCACTAGTACTTGTTTATTTGGGTATTCAAATAGCATCCCACTCCTTCTTGATAAATCAGAAGGTCACTAAGCAACTTGCTTTCATCCCAGTGGTGGAATGTGTGCCCTGGTGTAGCTACTGTTTGATTGGGTCTGTTGGACCTAGTACAGGAGCTCAGCCCAATGGGTGCACTCCCATGCGAGTCAGCCTCCTGTTACCGTAACAGGTATCTGAGACGATCAGCTTTGAGAGAAAAGGTTTGGGCTCATGTTTTTAGAGTTCTCAGGCCTTGGTGGGGTGGCTTCATCACCTATGGGCCTGTAATAAAGGAGCACCTGATGGATGGATGGAGTATCTGGGAGCAGAGGAAGTGGCAAAACAAAAATATCTTACCGCATCATGAGCCAGGGAACAAAGGAGTGAGGAGGAGCCCAGGTCTCACAGTTACCCAAAGACTTCCCAGCTAGGCCGTAGTCCCTAAAGAGATCACTATCTCTCAATTGCTACTACACTGGGTGTAAGCATCACAGTTCAGATGGAAAGGGATCCTGGCAGTTGGGAGCCAAAGAATAACACAAAGTCACCAGAAGCTTAGCAGCTTTATAGCCCTGCTCCAGAGGAAGGTTTTCCCAATGTAACAGCTCAGTTCCACTAGGGGAAGGTTTCCCCAGCAAAAGGGTTACAGTTCTCCTCAGATCTGCTCCCCTTCTCTGTCCTATTCTGCTCTTGCAAAAGAAGCTGGTCACCCAAACCTCATTCAGGAGATTTATTGGGAGGGAAGAATCCCGGAGAGTGGCCGCCTCTGCCAGTGAGGATAAAGGCCAGTGTGGAAGAAGGCGCTCCCAACTGAACAGGTACAGGGCTTCTTAGGGGTGGAGTTTTTCCAGGGTGAAGATTTTCAGGGTGGGAATTGGTTGGATTTCAGTCCTTGATCTTGGACAAGCTTGGAGATTGGCTGGATTTGGGGTTCAGAAATTGGTTGGTTTTCATACATGGGCACTGTGTTTCTTTGGCTCTAGCTTCAGAGCCAAAGTGTATTTTTTTCCACTGGCCTTTTTTAACCTTTTGCCTCTGGTTTCAGGGTCAGTGAATTGGCTTTTTTCTCGGGTCAGGGTGTGTTTCTTTGGGTCTAGTTTCAGGGTTAGGGTGTGTTTCTTTGACTGGTCCTTTTACCCTACACTGGGGGCCAAGCCTTTAATTTTAAGGTATGCTGTGACCTAATCTGCAGCATGTCTCATAAATTTATTTTATATAAATCACTTAGGAATCTGTTTAAAAATTGTCAGAGCCACTCAAACTAATTAATTGGACTGTGGGGTCCAATATCACTGGTAGTTCTGGTGGGTAATCAGATCCAAGGACCCAGCTTTAGGACACCCTGTGGCTCTGGTGTGAAGATTGCCTTCTAAGCTTTACAAGGGAGGTTTTCTTTCTCCCTTGAGGGAAAAAAAAAGCCTGTTTCCCCTCTCTGAGGAATGATAATTGCTCATTTTGAAAGAAGGTCATTTATCTTTCATTTCCCAAATCAAACCAGATAATCCCTGAGGACTGGAGGCCCATGAGAGCAGACACTCTCCAGCGGAGGCAAACACCATCTGCCTCAGCAGTCATGGCTGACAGACCTCATGAGGGGACCAGCAGAACCCTGGATTAGCCAGAAGGATGAGTACAGAAATGGTCCATTTCAGGGTTGATTCGGGTGATTGATCTTCCTATCTTTTTTGCCACTGTCCCTTGTAACTCAGTCCTTGGTCTCACACTTGGAGCTGAATCACTCTTTCCCACATCTCTTCCAAATCCCTCCTACCAGGACTCAACTTCATTTTTTCTTGCTGTCCTTATCAGAAACAAAGGACGGCTGTTCTCGCAGGTGCAAAGCCCTGAGGACCGGTGGAGAGACTGTAGTAAGGGATAAACACACAGTCGCCTGACCTTGGGTGTGAGAAAAACCCCAGGTAATTTCTCTTCCACCAAGATCTTGAGAAGCTATAGGGAAGGGCATTTGAGTTGAAGATCTCAGACGCCATTCTGAGTAATAAGGACGGACTTGTTATCACTCTTCATCTTCAATGTTTCCGTTTGTAAAGTCAGATAAAGTGATCTGTCTAATAAACGCTTCCTTGTTTCCCCCTCCTCCCAACCCCCACCACCAATAGAATCACCTGAAGGTCATTAAGCAAGCAGGGCCATAAGTTGGCTTGTGACCCCGCTGTTTTCTGTAACCAACACAAACCAGGACCATGTGAACTGCTGCCATTTAATGCGCATGGAGTTGTTCTCGGGGACAAAGTTGGATTCTTTATAGGCTGATAAACTGAGAAGTTTGCAGTCATTAGAAGAGCCCCCAGGGAGCCCATGCTGGTGTCACATTCCCGTTTGTGCGTGATTGTGCCGCCTGTGTGTTCGCTGCAATGCCGTCACTTCCAGGACCCAGAGGGGAAAAAGAAAGACCCAACCTGCTTGGTGACTGGACAAACGGCTGAAGGGAAGCCTGCTATCTCTCTCTCTCTCTCCTCTCTCCACTGCCCCGCTGCATTGCTGCTTCATTAGGAGCGTCTTTTTCCAGTGTTCCCCATCGGGACAGCTATGTCCTCCACATCGTCTTCGGCAAACTACCAAAATAGAATTTATGATTCATTGACCCAGATTATGTTCCCGCTGACAATATCTGCAGAGATTCTGCGCAACAATGGCTTGCTGACTTCACAAAAAACCCATACATCACTCTCTGGAATGCACCCGCGAAGCTGCCTAACAAGGTCTACAGAAGAGCAAATTAAACGTTATCTCCTCTGGAGTCCTTGATGAAGAACACCCTGGTCTTGGCAACTTGCTATGCATTTTCAAAGAGCTTCAAGAAAGCAGGATCATTAGAGATTTTCTGGAAACTGCAGTTAAGTCCTGGGATGTGTATGAGAAACCCATTGCTAAAATTGCTTCCCAGGCCGAAGAAATTCCCAGGCAATGTCTATCCCTTCTCATAAGGTTCCAACTACAAACCCAGGCACAGTTCTGCTTACGTTTGCTCCGAAGAATCAGTGAGTTTATTGGGTTTCCTTACAGAGAATAGATGGGGGGAGCCTCACAGGGGTGTGGGCACTCCTCCCTCCCAATTGATAATACCTGGAAAGCCTATACCCAGCAGGGATGAGGACCTCCCCTTAGCCACATGGATGGAGCCTCTCCTTCATCTTCCCTCGTGTATAAACTCTCCTTCTCCGAGGCCACCTGCAATCAATGCAGCATTGCTTCCACCTCTGAATGCTGGAATTACAGGTTGGCTGTTATGCCCGCCCAGCATTTACATGGATTCCAGGGATCTAAATTCCAGGCTTTATGCTTGAACCAAGCCCTGAATTCACTAATCTACTGAGTGACCCTATTTTTCTTCTTAAGAGATAAGAAACCAAGCAAGTACAAAGCATTCTACTACATAGCAATGTCCAAACTCTCTTTCCCTTTCTTTCCTTCTCCCTCCCTCTTGATCCCTCTCTATCTCCCTCCCCCATCCTCCCTTCCTCTCCCTCTCCACCTTTCTCTCCCCTGCCTCTGACTTCCATGCACTCCTGGCAGAGACAGTCACAGTGTGTCACTCTCCTTTTCTCCCTATGGATAGGGGTCAGTACCCTCCTGCTTGCCTTTGTCTGTGCCCCCTCCCCCTCTCCATCCCAATGTCCTGTTCATTCCAAGTTTCTATTCATTCAACAGCTTGTCCCTGGTCTCTGGGCCCTTCTTGAGCAGCCAGTCCTAGAAGCTGTAGGGTCGAGCTGGTTTTTGGAGCCTGGGGTTACCACGGGTGGATACTTAAAGAGGATTTGTATGAGAGCAAGTCTTACTAAGCAATCCTCTAAAAGTCTTTGCTTTGTGAGGACATGGTCATATGGCTCTGAGCAATGTCTCATTAAAGGATAGTTCTTTGGCATGCTGAGTTCTTTAAACTGAAGGTGTAGGAACGCCTCAAATCAGCCTCTCCTTTACCTTCCTTCTGCTCCCTTTTCTCCCACAAGGCAACCATAGTCCCTAGAGCACCTCTTGCTTTTAGCAGGCCACAGAGAATAAAATTCCTGTGCCTCAGGCAGGCCATAGAAACTAGCCCCTTCTCTCCCCAAGCCAGTCCCAAACCTAGAAATCCAATACTAACCTTCCCTTCACTTTCTGGCAGGAACCCATCATAAAGAAATTGTCTTACCTTTCTTGTGGCTGATGAAACCTTGATCTTTGAAAGAGTCCTTTCTTACCCAGAGCGTTGCAGAATGCCACAGACAAAACCAAGAGGGATCTGAACAGGCAGGCCCTGCTGGGCCCCCTTTTCACAATCTTAATCCATACTGTAATAATTGTTCCGTCTCTCTAAGAGACAAGCCACACCCACTCCCTCCCCCATCTGCTGAGACAGGCTGATCTTCAGCTTCCAGCCTTAGTTCTTTTTTTCATCTCTCTCTCTCAGAGAGGCAGCTTCCATCTCTCCCTCCTCTCTCTCTCTCTCTCTCTCTCTCTCTCTCTCTCTCTCTCTCCCCCTTTCTGTTCTTCTCCCCTTCTCCCCTCCCTTCCATAACTCACTGAATAAATACCCAACCTCACTCTGCATGGCATGCCTATCCATCTGTCTCACCTTCAGAGACCTGGGGCGAGGTCTGGTGCGCCATCCCTGCCTGGGACTGGCTGCTCTCAAGGCCCACTGCCTGCAGCCACATGGCCCATTGCCACCGCTTGGTAACCTGCAGTGTTTCTGCTGCCTGCTACCACCAGGGATCCTGCAGCAATTTTTAATAATCCATTACACGGGCTGGAGAGATGGCTCAGTGGTTAAGAGCACTAGCTGCTCTTCCAGAGGTCCTGAGTTCGATTCCCAGCAACCACATGGTGGCTCACAACCATCTATAATGAAATCTGGCGCCCTCTTCTGGCGTGCGGGCATACATGGAGGCAGAATGTTGTATACATAATAAATAAATAAATCTTAAAAAAAATCCATTACACATACCCCTCCCAAACAATGGCATTTTGGCATGGATATCTATTCATCATAAAATATAAGCATAAAATTGAGGGTTTTTTGTTTGTTTGTTTTATTGTATAGTCCCTGGTAGGTAGATCATGCTCTAGCAGGTGACCACACACCCATGAGTATATGAGGAATACAAAATGGAATCAATTTCTAAATAATAGTGAGAGAAGAAGTTGGGAGCATGAGGGGGGGATCTTGGAGGAATTAGGAGCAGGAGTGGAGATTAACAAAATTAACAAAAATTTACAAATTTTTAACAATTAATAATTAACAAAAACGATACATATTTTTAAAGTGGGCAGTTTACCCTGGGTCTTTAGTTGTTTTGAGACAGAGTCTCATATATCCCAGGCTGGCCTCTGACTAAGTAGTTGTAAATGACCTCGAATGTTTGCTCCTCCTGCCTATCTTCCCAGTGCTGGGATTACAGAGGTGCATCACCACACCTGATAACCTAGTGCTGGAGACCAAATCCAGGGCCTTTTGCATGCTGGGTCTTCTAGTTTCATTCTGTTGCTGTGACAAATAACATGACCAAAACAACTTCGGGGAGGAGGAAAGGGCTTATTTTAGCTCGCAGGTGACAGGCCATCACCAGTGAAATAAAAGCAGAAACTCAGAGCACGCCAGCTTGCTATCCCACAGAGCCTTGCCTCTAGAGATCACTCACCAATGAGGAAGTACAGCAGCAACCGTGCTTGCCGGCTAGCTTGAAGACCTGTGCTTAGTTAGCTGTCTTATATAGCCCACGACCAACTGACCAGGGAATAGTTCTACCCACAGTGGGCTGGGCCTTCTTACAGTCATTGACAGTAAAGGTAGTCCCCCATAGACATGATCACAGGTAAATCTCCTCTAGGCAATCTCTCACTCTCAAGTTTTCAAGTTGACAGTCAAAGTTAAAACTCTAGACCAGTGCCCCATCAACTGAGCTCCATCCCCAGCTTGAGTCTTTACTCTCCTGTGTTGCATAAAACTTTAACATGCTACACTTATTTTATTAATGTATTTTTGGTTATAGGAGTATCAGTCATGACCCTGATGACAAGTGAGGAAAGATACCCCACTTTCTTCCTCTACCTGTGAATTTTTTTTTGTCATTCATTAAAGTGGTGTGTTTTCCGAGCATGAATGGTTATTGCGCATCATTCCGTACAAACACGCTAGTGTAGATTCAGAACACTAACCGGATTCTGGAAAACATGTGGGGTACCACAGAAGTGGGGTCCGCTCCACCTTGTCTGAAAGTCAGAGAGTTTCAGCCTACTCTTGCTCTTGCAAAGTTATTGACAAGAGGTTTGACTTAAGGTGTGGATGCAAACAAGTTATCTTGACCTAAGGTGTGGCTACTTGGTGTTTTGAGTATTAAGATGGCCCACAGAAGTGGGTCCATTCTGCCCTGACCAAAGGTCAGAGAATTCAAGCCTATTCCTGCTCCTTCAAGGACATGACAGGTTTGACCCAGGAAGTGGCTGCCTACAGGATACTTAGTCTAAACTGTAGTCGCTTCATGTCCTGCATAAACAACAGAATACTTAACTCAGGATACAGTGGCTTGATGCATCAAATATTGGAGCAAGTAATTGCTCTGTTTGTTCTTTGTGTCATGCTAAAACAGTCTTTTGCCTTCTTCCTCCCTTTTTGGATTGGGGTATATAAGCTTATGGAAAATAAACGCAGGTGTATTCAGTATTCACTGGATTGCCCTCCCGGTTTTGTCTTATGTCTCTGTGTTTCTTTCATATCTCTGTTCCTCCTACCTAATTTTTCTACCCTGGAACATGCGAACCCAGTTGAGACTGGACCCCTACAGATGTCACCCCAACATGGGGCTCATGACAAAAATACAGACCATCAAAATATCTCTATGCAATCAGGGAGGCCATCTCTCTCTAGACACTGCTGCTTTCCAGGGTGATGGCTGACTTACTTTCCTGAACTCACCACACATATGTTGAACACTAGCTCTATGCAAAGCATGGTTAGGGCATTGAGAAGCTGCCTGTTATCCGAAAGGGGGTTTGTTTGTTCAGTTTCACCCTGGAATGGCAAAGTGTATTAACCCATTGCTCTAGAATCCTGGTTGGGGTTCAGAGATTGACTCTGAAGTGCAATTACAGATGAGACAGAAACTGTATCAAGGATCAGGTTAATCTGAAAGTGACTGTCCCTGATGGCCCAACCCCAGGGCCAAAAGATCCATTTACAGTCAGAACCCAGGCCTAGGTCCACCATCAGGATTTAGGGGTAGAATACCTCATTCCCCCATGCGAAACCAGAGCTCCCCACAGTGACTCCAGACTTTAAATACAGACAATAATTCCCACCTCAGACCATTTCTCCATACCCACTGGCCTAAACCCATACACCTTCCAGAGAAAGCGGTTGCTACTTCTGCAAGGGAGTCATCTCTGCCCACCTGGGCTCTGTGGCCAGCCTTAGACCCAGGCCAACTTTCTTGCCAATTCAAATTACCCCAACGTCACAACCAAACTTCCTACCTGCATCATTTACTGCACTTCTGGAAGGACTTGCACAGAGCAGATTTAGACTGGTCCCCTGACCAATACTGCCCTACCACATGTTCCTCTGTATACTATCATTACAAAGTCTCATCAACGCATGGACCCCCGTCAGCAGCATGACTGACTAGATGCCCCAAGGAATTCACATCTGAGCCTTTTGAAGCCAGAGAGAAAGCTCACTCTTTTCCATGACTTAGCAACAGGCCCCCAGAGCACAGAACATTTGGTGTGTCCCATATATAGATTCTGAAAGGGCTGGGCTTCCTAGTTCTGAGTGCAGTCATGTTTTCTTGCAATGTTGTCTTGGTAGAGTTCCCAGACCTGACAGGACCTGATGGGAGCTTATTATAGGCTGCAGAGAGACAGGTTTCATGGGTCTGAAACACGAGGCCTAACCTGCTTCTTAGTAATTCTGAGGCAGCAGGTTCACAAGCTAGCATTCAGAAGCAATCAGTGTGTACACTATGGCTGTGGATAAATTAACATCCTCCCTGAATTTTCAGTGGTGACTGTCCTTTTGGTTAGTCTGAGTTGACCTGATAGCCACATGAATCCAATGATCGTGGCCATGAAATGATGTTTCCAAATAATTAGTTCTGTGTACCTCGAATTCAGCCTCTGGAAGAGAAAAATGCAGAGAGCAGAGCAGAGGCACCTGGTGGGGAGCGGCCGCTGTGCGCTGTGCACGAGGAGCTGCTAGAGTGAAGTGGCTTGCTGCTGACGACGCCTTGTAAACCCAGGATGTGTGCCGGGGGATCGACGGGCCTTGTGCATGCTCAGCATGCACTCCAGCCCTGGGCTCCAGTCCCATACTGGCTTGTATTTTGAATCATAGCCCTTTGTTCCTTCCCATCACCCTGCTCCCTCATATAGCTTCCTCTACAGGTTAAAATATACAGTTCCCAAATATCAGACACATACCGAGTACCTCATGAAGTTTTCTGTAGTTGTTTTTAGTTGCACTTTTACTTATTTGTGTGTGTGTGTGTGTGTGTGTGTGTGTGCGCGCGCGCGCGTGTGCATGCCACAGTGCTCTTGTGGAGGTTAGGAGGTGACCCTCTGAAATCCATTCTCTTCTTCCATCATGTGGGACCTGAGAACTTAGCTCAGATCATCACTCTTGGATGCCAGTGCCTTTGTCTGGATCTGAGCTATTTTATTGGCCATCTTTTTTCTGTTGTTTGTTTGTTTCATGATTACAGCTAAGACAAAGACTCCAATCAGAAGACAATAGAACAGTCACTGTCATCAGTCCATTCGTCAGTCCCAAACTTGGATTCTGTCAGTGTCTTCCTGTATATTGCTTTGGATTTAATTATAAAACACTGGTGAATGAGTGTGAACCAAATGGCTGTCAGAAGGGCATGATTAAATGGGCTTTGACGCATTCACTCATGAAGCCCTAAAAAAGAACGAGAACATTTTCATGCCTTAGTTTAGAAAAAAATGTTTATTGAAATAATGCTAATTGAAAAAATAAAATCGAAATATTCCATCAAGAACAAAGCATATGTATTTGTTTATCTTCCTTTTTAGATGGCAGTGGTTTAACATAGCATCATTTGCCTCTGAGAAGGACTAAGTCATTGGGAGTGAGGGGAGATTTACGTGTATAGTCTTTGAAGCTGGACTTAACAAATCACCTATTCAAACCATTAAATTGAAAATACAAACTGGACATAGTGGCTCACATCTGTAACCCCAGGACTCAGAGCTTGGAGGGTGGACAATCAGGAGTTTATGTGCCCTGGACTACACAAGACCCTATTTCAGAAAACAAAAATTAAAAGGAAGAAGGGAAAAGAAAATATTTGTTCTTGTGGATAACTTGAGGGTTTATACAGACTATGGAGAACTTGGTAGTCTGAATGGAACTAAACTTGAACTTATTTTTATTTGCTTAGTGGTTTTTTGCTAACTGGTTTCTCTTTCTGTCCATATCTCATTCATCCTACTCTTAGAACTACTCTGAATTACACAGACAGACATCAGTTGCCCATCTGGAGCCAATGGATGAGAAGCTTGACTGGGGATAGAACATCTGTCTGAGGTGATGGTGGACTGTATCTAGGTGTATCAAGCTAGCATCAAAATGCTTTGTATGCTTCATTTTCTGTCCTAGAATCCTGGTTTGGACCTGGGCTGACCTGTGAGGGTGAAAGACTACATGGGCCTTGCCTGATGCCCTAGATGTTTGAGAAAGGCATTGTAACTGACCTGTCAAATGAGTACAGATGCATGAGAGAGTCTAGATGTCCACCTAGTCCCTGTCCCGTGCCTTCAACAAATGCATGTTGTTTTAAGTTCCTGTGTTTCATGGCTGTATTTTAGATGGCAATACTGTGGTCTTCACTGTTTTCTCTTCCTCTCCTATCTCTAATCACATGTCTGATTCAGATCCTGTCTACTGCTATGTTTTGATGTTTCCTCCTCCCTGACTCATTTATTCTGTAAGACTTCCACTCTGGGTGTTGGGTCTTCATTTCTTTATGGAGACTCTTGTGCTATGTCCAACTTGTGCTATAAAGTTTGTATGCTTTTCTCCTATGCATCTATTTTATTCAAGTTAATTGAGTCCTAGCAGTGGGTAGAGGAACTTCTTCTACATGACCCTTCTCAGTCCCTTTGGTAAGCTCAGCATATTAAAGAATATCCATCTTGTGTCATATCATTAATTCTTCCTCTCTAACCTCAAAGAATGCACAGTCATGGTTGGGGTGTGTGCCCCAACCATTCATTATCCAGAGATGGGAAGGGAGACTTGGCCTAGCCTAGAGAAGTGGCAAATTACCGGCAATCACCTCTAAGCTGCTTTCAAGGATGAATGAACATTTATTGGGTCAAAGAATATGTAAGGGGTTTCCAGGCAAAGGACATGACATAAAGGAAGTCACAGAGACCTGCATGTGAGAGACCAAAGTGAAATCTCCCACTTTTCTCTCACGCATGGTCCTCTCTAGCTTCAAAGCATCATGGCCTCCCTTCTGCTTCTGTGTAGCCCACTGGCTCTTGTGTGACTTCCAGCAGTCTCTCCTTGTCTGGCTGCTCCAGGAGCAGCCTCAGCTATGCCTCCCTCACCCGGACCTGCATCAGCACCTGAATTTTAACAAGATCTTGCCATGGTTCCTTTGCAATTCAGAATTCGAGAAATGCTTTATTACTGCACCAACTGCATCAATGTTAGTAGGAAGGCCAGTGATTTGACCTGTAACCTTCCCTGTGACCCTTTTTAATTGTAAATTTTGCAAACTGAATTTGCCAAAAGGCATACGCTCTGCAGTGACACTTTGAGCTTCCTTTCATGCAGCTCCCCTTGACAACGTATCTTAGGTAACTAATTAGAGCATGGCGCAGGGCTGTTTCTTTGACTCATTTCTACTGAGTACTTAGGAGCAGACTCTTCCCCCAGGAGTCTGTAATCTAGTATAGAGACAAAGGTTCACTATGAACTGGAACTGAAGGTTTCAAGCCTTACTTTGCTCCTGGATAAGGTGTGTACATTTGGGGGCCGGGCGGGGAAGTGTCCCTGAGCTACACTGTCCTCATTACACAATGGAAACACATAAGCTGCAGGTTCATTGTAAGGATTAGAGACCACAAATATGACAGGTGTGGTCACTACACAGTGGGAGCTTCAGTGGTATTTAACAGAAGACATAGAGCCACTCTGACATTGCAAAAAGGGGGGGGCAACCATATGTGAAGGAACCAGAAAATACAGGGTACAGACAGAGCTAGCACTGAAAAAGGCAGCTGAGCATTAAACAGAAACTGTACACAGAGTTCTGTAGGCAAAGACAGTTAAATACATAAACAAATTTTCATAGATGAGTTTGCATATGGCATATTTGGAAAATCAAGAACTCATCTGTCCCCCTACACACCCATCCAATTTGTGATTTTGTGGGGAGGGGGCAGGAACATTCCTTAAAAAAAATAGAGCATTTAAAAATATTTACACATTTTTCTTTTACATCGAATAAGTTGCGCTTGCTGTAAAGATTAAAATGACAGGAAACAAAATCTCCCAGAAGATCCGGGCCATATGCTACTGCACACCATAGTCATACTCTGGGATTCAACCATTGTGTTGGCTGCCTGCTGCCCAGACTGAGAAGGGTGAACTCAGGACAGAGCCCGCTTTGGCATGAATGCCTCTGCCCTCTCTTGCTGACACATTCCCTCCACCACTCAAGAATGCGCAGAGCCTTTGCCAGGTTGAGAATGCCTGGCTATGACAGCAAAGTAAAGAGTCTATTTATGAAGATAATGGCAATGCCCAGACCAGGCCCACAGTGGGAGAATCTTGGCTTGTAATTAGCAAGAGCAGTGCATTTTAATGAGGATGCCTGGTAGGCAGTCGGCTCCTGCCTGGACTGCCAACGAATCTGGGGCAGAGGGAGTGTTGGCAGAGAGGACAAGGAGCAGGTGAGGGGAACAACACAGAAGAAACTGCACTCCTCTTTCGGAAACTTGAAAGCTTTGGGATTGTTTCATTTCCCCATTACCCTGGCTGTCGTCCCATGGGCTGGAAGCAAACAGCTTGGAGAAGATAGAACAGATTTGGTAACTAGCAATCCCAAACATTGCTGGTGTGAGAAGCAAAGGCCTAGGGGGGTGGGGGTGGAGGCTCAGAAATGTGGGCATTTTATCCTTCTTGAAAGGCAATTAGGCCATTGCTATGAAGCCTGTGGAGAAACTGGAATCTTAAAGCTCCCTGGATGGATGAAAAGAGTGGCTATGGTCTCTGCAGCCTTGAACCTTGGCGGGGGTGATCCTTTATCTCTGAAGTTAACTTAAGCCAAAACTTTTGAGCTTTGTTGTTGGGGGTTGGCAAACTACTGCTGAGGGAGTGACCTAAGGGAAACAGAACTTCTCAGTCTTTCTGTTATTTCAGAATTCTGGCGAAGGGAGAACGGGCTTCCCATTGAGCAGGGCAAATGTGCATTTGTACGTGAGGATAGCAATTCCAAGATAGGTGAAGGAGCTGTGATGTGTTGAATCTTGGGTTCCACAAGTGTCTTAGTCAGTGTTCTATTGCTGTAAAGAGACACCATGACCAAGACAAGTCTTATAAAAGAAAACAATTAATTGGGTCTGGCTTACAGCTTCAGAGGATTAGTCCATTGTCGTCATGGTGAGAAGCATGGCAGCATGCAGGCAGACAAGATGCTGGAAAAGTAACTGAGAGTTCTACAACCAGACCCACAAGCAGCATGAAGCAAAAGACACTGGGCCTTGCTTGAGCTTTTGAAACCTCATATCCAACCCCAGGTGACATACTTCCTCCAACAGGGCCACATCTCCTAACCCTTCTCAAGTAATGCCATTCTCTGATATCTAAGCATTTATGAGCCTATGTGGGCCATTCTTATTCAAACCACCACAGCAAGGATGCTATGGTCAGCCTATCTTGCTATCTCTGATCCATAATGAACAGTCACAGAAGCCCTGGAAAGACAGAGAAAGCCAAAGGGATGCTTACAAACTACAGGCATTGAGTTGGGTGGTGAACTCAAAATGGCTAAATCATGGGTTTTCAGTTGAATGTTTGTGGGCAATTTGAAGAGACAGAAGTAGAATTAGGGGTATGCATAAAATCATTACCAAAATAAATAAATAAAACCTTGGAAGGGGCTGGAGAAATGGCTCAGTAGTTAAAAGCACTCACTGATCTTTCAGAGGACCTGGGTTCAGTTCTCAGCACTTACAAAGTAGATCACAGCCATCTGTAGTTCTGGGGGATCATTTTACTCTGTCTCCCGGTCTCTGTGGGAACCAGGCATGCACATGGTACACAGACACACATTCAGGCAAAACATCTGTACACATTTAATAATTAATAATAATAATTTTAAAAATAGAGAGTGCTAATTCTGTCCTCATGTTTACTTTATTCATTTTTCATAGCAAAAGAATAACAGAAACAATAACAAGAAAAATAAATCAGAATAAATGTATTACTTACCTACTGCTGCTGGGACCAGTCACCACCAAGTTAGTGTCTTAAATCAAACACAATTTACTACTTTATGGTTTTGGAAGCTGGAAACATACAAATGCCTGGATGCATTTCTTCTGGAGGCCAGAGGAGACCATTTGCATCCATGCTTTGTTTAGTGGTCACCTTCCTCTTTGGCTACTGGCCCCTCCTTCCATCTTCAAAGACAGCCACAGAGCATCTTCAGTCATTCTCTCTCCTTTGCTTTCCCTCAAACTCACTTATTTTTAAATCCTTTTCTGAAGAACCCTCATATTGGATTGGCCCTACCCAGATAAAGCAAGATAATTCCCTTCTCTCAAATACTTTATTTAACCACATCTGGAAGCATCTTTCTCATGACCTTCAGGGACAAAATAATGGGTATCTTTCAGAATTCCTACAGCGCCCACTATCCAGAATAAAAACAGAACGTCCCAGCCTCACTTACAGCTGGGGTTAATGTAAGTGACCAAGCTCTGGCAGTGGACAAGGACTCCGAAAACAGGATGAAAATGAAGCCACTGTGTCCAAACTGAAAGAAAGAAGGGGGGAGAAAAGTAAGAAAGAAAAGAAAAGACAGGGAAGGAAGACTCATGAAATATGCCCAATAAATATCCATAAAAAAGAGCTAAAAAAAATTAGAGCTACAAACTTGCACCCCCTACACACACACACACACACCCCTGCGGGGACATCTGCTCCTCTGTTACCTGTTTGATCTTGGGCTGATGCTGCCACCTTTGTGATTGCACCACGGAGTTGGGGTCAAATTCTTTTGCCAGCATCGTTGGCAATCTTCCTCACTCCACCTTTGAGAACTTTCTCTCATCTTCCACAAGCATGTACAGAGCTTGCTAAGCCAGGTGTGTTCTCACTGTTCTGCTCTGTGATCATTACTTAGCTTCACAGAGCAGAGAGTACTTCCTTTGTCTGAGGCCCACTCTTAAAGGAAACTCTTGCTGTTTTGGAAAAGTGGAACAGTGAGCCTTTTGAACCCAGCAGGCGAGGCTAGTATCTGGGTGCTGTTCAACAATAGAAGCCGGTGAATTTACAGTCATCGAAGCAATGTAGCTGCCAGACTTCTGTTCAAGGAAAGAGCCATCTTCTACCTACCTTGCTCAAGCTAGGCAGAACTGAGTCTCACTGAAGACAGCATTCAGTACTCAGGAAATAGAATCGACAGAGACTCTCAGGCAAGTAGTGTTTATCGAAGATGTTAATATCTGTGTATTTAAAAATGGAGAAATATGGGGTAAAGCCAAGAAAATTGGCTAGGTTTATGGGTGCTTAATGACCATAGAGTACAGACTATGGGGTTAGCAATAATCTTCATAGAACAATTTAACATTACAGTCCAGGCTCTGGACTGGTCAGATCACAATGAAAACATTTCATTTTCTTTATGGACTTTGATTGAAAGGGAATATAGACAAAGGAGAATATGTCAGGGCTCTTGATGGAGTGATGAAGAGACACGAAACCACAATGGGCCCAAGGAAAGACCGCAAAAGCACCAATGCTGACATCAGAGCGCCTGCATATATTTATGGAGAACCCACTGGGTGTAAAGCCCAATGCTACACCACTGAGATAGAAAGGAGGAGAAAGCCCCTGCCCACAAAGGAAATAAGAGGCAGGAAGCATTTATGTACATGTAAATTTACATTAATTTATGCAAATGTATACAAGGTAACTCCCAGACTTAGCTTGCAGAATGGCTTATTAAGAATCCATTTGTGGGGGGCTGAGGACATGGCTTAGTTGGTAAAGGGCTTGCTGTGCTAGCTTGAGGATCTGAGCTTATCCTCAGCACCCACACAAAAAGCAGGCGTGGCAGCACACGTAGGTATAGGAGCCCCCAATGCTGGGGCTAGACATGGTGGTGAATTAGTGAGCCAGACTAGCTGAACCGGTGAATTCTAGATTTAGAAGGAGACCTTATCTCAAAAAACACAAGGTGGACAAGATGTTAACCTCTGGCCATTTCATATGCATATGTACACACACACACACACACACACACACACACACACACACACACACACACACTGGTGTGTACACCACACACAGAGATGGGGGTGGGGAGAGAGGGAGAGAGATAGAGATTGAGATTTGTCTATTTATAGGGGGTTTCTTTTTCTTTGTTTTGAGACAGGCTCTTGCTGTATGACCCAAACTGCCCTTGAACTTACGCTCCTCCTACCTCATCCTCCTGAGATCGGGGTGTGCATGTCTCACCACCACTCTTGGCTTATGGATATTTCCTAGTTTTGTTTCTGTTTTCTTATCCTTTTGTCCATCTAGCCAGCTTCCCAGTAATATAACAAAAAAGTTCAATATAATCAACTCACAAAGCTGGAGGTCCCTTTTAGCTTACAGTTTCAGAAATTCAGCCCTTGATCTATACTGCCCTCACTGCTTTGAACTTTTAGAGTCAACATGGCATGGTGGTGGCAACAGGTGGCAGAACAAAGCCACATCATGGAAGCCAGGGGGTAGAAGACTGGACACTGTTCCTTTCAAGAGCATATCCCAAATGACCTAAAAAGAATTCCTACTAGACACCACCGCTTTCTAGGCTCCACTGCTTCCTAATAGTGCCATGCTAAGGAGCGACCTCAGGGGCCTTTGGGGAACTCTGAGTCTGGGATATGATGATTCACAAGGAAGGCTGGAACCATTGCTTGCCTCTGGTAAGAAGTCAGCTTGTGTTAGGGGACTGTAGCCTACTACTCTCTCATGAAGGCTAATACATTTGAGGGTGTCACTAAGGGTCGTCTAAACTTCCCAAGCCACCCCCAAACCCCTACGTCTTTGACATCAAATCAAATGGGGCATTAGATCCCTTTTAGGTCTAAAACTTTCTGTTCCCCTGCCCCCCAAAATGAATTAAAAGAAAAGGGGCTTTTAAGAATGAGGCTCAGATAGAGCATAATCAGGAAGGAGAGGCAGACATGCACAAGGATTGGAAAGGGTCTGAGCCCACAGGGTCGCTTCCTGAGAACTGTACCAATGGATGCAAACAGCCTGTCTGAAAAATAGGCTCTTAGCTGAGTATGGTGGTGCACATCTGTAATCCTGGAACTCGGTAGGGTGAGGCAGGAGCACTATGAATTCCAAGGCCAAGAGGAAAAGTAAGAAAAACCAGCAAAGAAAGAAAAGAGGGAAGGAAGAAGGAGAAGTGGGAAGAAACAGGGAGAGAGAGAGAAGGAAGACAGGAGGGAGGGAAAGTAGGAGGGAGAATGGACGGAAGGAAGGACCTAGGAAAAATGTGTTCTGAGCTGTAAAGCAGCTTGTTTCAGACTAAACATCAACTGAAGACAATGAAATCCCTTCCTAGGCAGAAAGAACACTCTTGGCTTGAGCTCTGGGAGATGTTCGCTGGTATTGACGGAACCCTAGGGAGGGCCAGCAAATGAGACTTATAGTCAGTAGCTGCTCAGAGGCCCCGCCAGGAACCAGGGCTGGGTCTTCAGGCTGCTCTGGATCGAGAGCCCCTGACAGCACTGAGACAGATGTTTCTCCAAGAAAACCGACTCTCAAGAGAGCTGGATGTTGCCCTGTCTGTAAGTCTTACACCAAGGTCAACTAGTGTTTCATAAACATGACTTCAATCGTTCCTGTTGGCATGAGATCCCGGCTCTCACCTCACATGCATTTTGGAGCCAAATAGGAGTGACCCCATATGAGGGCCATGCCCTGGTGTCAGGAAGGGTGGAGGGTCACCAGAGGCTGGGAAGCTGAAGAGGTTTTGAAGACTTGCTTTATTCACTCTTGGTAAATGTGCCAGGCTAGCAGGTACCCAGGCATGCATGGACATATATGGGCCACAACAAAGGCAGACATAGGCCACATGCATGTAGACCTACAGGCAAACACACACAGACTACTAGCAGAGGAAAAGCCCCAACCTCTCACTCATATTCAGTTAAAGGCCCAGGTCTCTCACCCCACAGCCATATTTATATAGGCTCGCACAAAAGTGGCTTTCAACCAAAAACTAGTTATATAACAGATCACACCACTGTTTACCTTGGCAGTTCCAGGACACCCAGTGTCAGCCATTTTGTCCTAGCTCATCCTGAATACCCATATCAGCACCATGATGTCTAAATATAAATCGTTCCTTATGGTCCTCTGCTCTCATGGCCCACCATGACCCAGGAGCACAGATTCAGGTTAACCAAACACCATGTTCTAAGTGGTAATGATTTCATGAAGCTTGTATTGTAACAGAAGAACAGAAAGTCATAAATCAAGGCACTTTGAAAGTACTTTGGTGGGACTCTCAGGTAGACCCAGTACACCACACTGGGGACATCTCTGATATGACCTCAGGTGCCATTTGATGACATCCTCAGCCCTCAGGTTAGTGGAAAGCTGGTGGTCTATTCACATTACGAAATGCTCATGAGGATGATAGTTCAAATGCGAAGTCCGTAATCAATAGCTGTTAAAGGTACTGAAGATAGACCAAATTAATTTGACTCCAGACCTTCAACGCTCCAACTCTGAATAATCACTAAAGCTCTAATCAGTCTATCAGTCAGTCAGTCAGTCAATGAATCAATCAATCAATCAGTCAGCCTTGCAGAATCTTTAACGTGGCTTTTCTCTAGGGACTTCAACTCACACTTCGGATATGAATGCTTGCTGGGTCTCAGACATACAGCCTCCATGCCCTAAGATAGGAAACTCGGTTTGAACCTGTCTCATTCTAAAGCACGTCTTCCCTTGCCCCCAGAGCATCCTTAGTGTCCTGATAATGAAGAATAAGAAGGAAAGGAGTCACTGTATATTCCTCATTACATTTTGACCCCGGCCGCTGGCCCTTTGCTGTGTCACCTGGGAGAGGCTGTCAATCAGCTCTCATCCCCTTCCTTCACACACAGGGATCCCAGAAGACCCCAAGGATACATGTCAGCATTCATGCACCCAGTACTTTGTGCCAGGCCTAACCTCTCCCACGCAAACACAAGCTCTTCTTTGAGCAAAGGAGAATATTCTGGGGACAATTGCTCACTATTCTTAAAAACTTCTGCCTCTCTCCTCTGAGACTGGAGGGCATGTAATGATGGCCATGACACCTCAACCTTTCCTGGGCACAACGAGTGTGTCTGGACTCACTGTAAGGGAGCAGGGTGCCAGGTCCAACAGGCGCCACTGTAATCTCTTCCTCAAGATGGGAAGCTGAGCTTACTGTTCAGTCCACAAACAACAGGAGCAAGTTGGTATCGACGGACTGAAGGGATGTGCAAACCAGGCAGCTATCGCAGGTGGCACAAGGGACAGGATACAGGTTCTGTGATTACAGGAGCCTAGATCCAAAGCACCTCAAAAGGATAAGCTCATGGTATCTCTGAAGCGCTGATAAAATTCTAACCTTTCTCACAACCTCAGTTTAGCTGAGCGACAAACAGAGAGGGTTGGTTGGTTGAAAGACCTTTAATTAATATATAATATTATATATTATTAATATCTATTAAATATATATCGGTAATACACACACATAAAATTTTCTCTCATTTCAAAAAAAATCATTTTTCTCTCTAAACTGAAACAGTTTAGGGAAATACATCTCAACTTCTCACTGAAATTCCTGGCTGTTTTAAAAAAAAAAAAGCAAATTGGCAGAAATGATATTTTTTTTAACCCAGAACAAAAATTAAATCATTTTGTAAAATTAGAGCTTGATTCTGAGTGACACATTAGTAATGGAACAAGAGTACTGAATAAATTGCATTAACTGTCATTTCATAACAATAGGACACTGGAGAGTGATTAAATTTATCTTTCTGACACAAGTGATAACCACATACCAAAGGCAGTATTACATTGTGAGGAAAAAAGCTATCCTCCTCGCTCCTGTTTTAAAATATTAGGCAGTGCCTTCTAGAAGCAATTAGTAGACTCTGACACTGGGGCTCATGGAGAAGTTCAGATAACTGAGTTTTTAAAGTTAGTGTTTGGGTCTACAAAGCAATAAATGTGTTTAATATTAAAAAATGGAATGTGAAAAGACACACAGAAAAGCTGTTGCATGGGCTGGAGAGATGGCTCAGTGGTTAAGAGCATTGCCTGCTCTTCCAAATGTCCTGAGTTCAATTCCCAGCAACCACATGGTGGCTCACAACCATCTGTAATGAGGTCTGGTGCCCTCTTCTGGCCTGCAGGCATACACACAGACAGAATATTGTATACATAATAAATAAATAAATATTAAAAAAAGAAAGAAAAGCTGTTGCCTCTGACTTCTGCCTGTAAGGCCACTCCCAGGAGCTGGAGAGAGGTCACCACAGTTACAAGCTTGCACTGCTCTTCCAAAGGAAATGAAAATAAATTTATGCCCTGGCAATGCAGAAGCATGCATGGGTAGCCCGTATATGGAGGTTCTGTTGACTTGTCCATATTGGGTTTCATGGTCTAAGTTGATGAGGACAACTGACCAGGTCTCTTCCTCAAGAGGGCACCAGATCTCATTACTGATGGCTGTGAGCCACCATGTAGTTGCTGGGAATTGAACTCAGGACCTTTGGAAGAGCAGGCAGAGCTCTTAACTGCTGAGCCATCTCTCCAGCCCTGGGTTCAACTCCAAGTACCCAAATGGCAGTTCCCAACTGTCTGTAAGGCCATCCCTGACAAATTTGCTTTCAGTTTTTCTTTCTTCTAACACTGATTTTTATACTTAGAAATGATTTGTTTATACTATTATACATTGGCTGATCAGTTTTAGATATCTGTTCATCGTTCTCTTCTTGAAAACGAGAATTTTGTCATGGTTTACCTCTTTCTTTCAAAATTGTTTATCTCCATTTTTCTTCATTTGTAGTCAAAGGTTTTCCTGATAGCTATATACATAGCATTCTTTGACAATGATTAGAGTAGCATAGTACTAGTGAATGAAGAGTTATATTTTAATTAAATAGAAAGTAACTAAGTAGTGCTAAGTCCTAGAGTCAGTAATAGCAGCAGTGAGTAGTGCAGTCTCAAGTAACTTAAGAATGTTCTCGTTGTTAGACAGGTTCCTTTTCCCCCTAAAGTTGATTATTCATTTATGTTTGTCTTGAAACAGGCTCTCCCCATGTTAGCTGAAGCTGGTCTAGAGCTCATTATGTATCCCAGGCTGGTGCTGAACTCTGCATCCTCCTGACTTGGACTGCTTGAAGGCTAGGATTGGGATTGTATGCCACATGTCTGGGCTTGATTTTCAATTTCCCGTTTTATTATCTAGTTGGGCAGGTATGAGGCATAGATTAAGTCATAACATTCTACTGTTGCCCTAGAACCAAGGGCAAAAGGTTATAAGATTAAAAAAGATAAAGAAAAATGTACCCGTGTAGAATTGAACATGATGAAATCAATTGTATGACTGTCCAATGGAGGCCTACCTTGCAAGACAGCCACTCTTTCCCAATCCCCAACTCCACAGGGTTGAGTAATAGTTAAATAGCTGTTAGTGGATGTTCAGGTTAACATCCCAGCATGGCAGGAAAGTCAAGGTAGGAAGATTTAAAACAGCCATATCACATTCCCAGTCAAGAGCATGCTTGGTGCTTAGCCACTCTTCTCTATTCTATACAGTTGAGGACCCGAATCCAGAGAATGACGCTGCTCACATTTATCCCAATCAATTAAGATAGTCAAGACAAGCCCCTACAGACATGCCCACAGGGCAACCTGATCCAGAAAATCTCTCATTGAGCTTTTCTTCCCAAGGGATTCTAATTGTGTCCAGTTGGTAGTTAAATCTCACCATCATGGGGACACTATAAAAAGGATCTGTTTTAGTTATTTTTCTCATCTGTGTGATAAAACACCCAAAGCAACACAAAGGAGGTAGGTTTTACTTTGGCTCATGGTTTGAAGGTGTGCAGTCCATTATGATGGACAAGGTGAAGAGATGGTGCTGATGCTGGAAAAGTGCAGTGTCTTGCTCACATTTCAACAGGCCAGGAAGCAGAGTGGAAAGTAGGGGCAGAACTGGTCACGAGGCCCTGGTGACCCACTACCTCCAGTGAAGACCCATTTTCTAAAGGTGTCCCTCCCCCAAAACAGAGCCAACAATTGGAGACCAACTATCCAAATATATGAGCCTGTGAGGGACAGTTCGCATTCAAACCATGACTCCCATAGACTCAGTCCTCTCATACTGCAAAGTGCATTTCCAACTTCAAAGGTCCAACTTGTACAGTCTTACAGTTCCAACGCCTTTGACAAATACAAAGTTTCAAAGTCTCTTCTGGGGCTGAAGGCAATCTCTTAATGTGACTCCCTATAAAATAAAAAAGCAAGGTGTATTCTTCAATATACAGAGATGCAAGCATTCCAAGGAGAGACAGTGCCAACACAATTCACAAATCTAGCAGGTCAAACATCAATGAAACTCCATTCAGGAATCGTGGCAGCGTCAACTGGACTCCCATGGGCTTGGGTAGTCATATCCCCCCAGCTCTGCTGCCTGCAGCACTTATAGCCGCAATCTTAGACCTGACTCCACCCATGCCTACGGCTTTACTCAAAGGACAGCCCACACTCCCGGCATCTACAGTATTCTGAGGTCTCCATTATAACTCAGATTTCATCTTTACAGCCTCACTTAATGGTCTCAGGGCCTCCTTGCAGAAAAACTAACCCTATTACACATTACCTGGCCTCTGTACCTTCCTGCAATCCTGGTGAAAGTCTCTGTGACTCTGTAGTTTTGTATGTGTGTACAATCAGCACCACATGGACATCACCACTATGTCCTTCTACCAGCTTGCAATGTAACCTGCCACCCTTGGTCCCCGATACACAGCTACAGTGACCTCTGTGCACCTGGAAAATATTTCCTTAGGAGTTGGTTTTGAGCAGGGGACCTCTCTAGGGCTTCACTCTCTTCCCAAACGAATTTGCATTTTTATACCATAGAGCCTTTGATTTGGGGTAGCAGTATCCAGCCGTTGGTGCCAATTCAGGGGCTGTGGGTTCTTTTGAAGGTGAGAAGCCTTGCTGGACCGCACATTCTTGTTGCCGTGATGACCACAGGCTTCACCACAATGACTCCACCTGACCATGGACTGCATTCTATGAAAAGTATGAGTCAATGTGAATATTTCTCTAGAACTGAAACAGTCTGGGGGGGAGCAAAGGGAAAATGGGAGGGATGAGGAGTGGACAGAGGAAGAACAGATGAAGGATGACATGTTCAGTACATATTATATACTTGTATGAGAATGTTACTTTATGTAATGCAGTACCGTGCACAATGAGTATTCACAATGAAAGTTTTAAAACAAAATACATAAGCCAAAAAAACTTAGCAACAAATTATTAGACTTCATCAAAATAAAAAGAACTCCTTCCTTTGAATAAAAAACAGTTTAAAAGACTCTCAAGTATTTGTCCTGCCCCAAAAAACTGACTCACGCATTCTGATCAGGGCACCTACAATACGTACTGCTAACACCATAGTTCGGCATAAAGGATAGAATGCTTTTCACAAAACTGGAAGCAGAGAGAGCAGCTGCTGTTAAGCAGATCGCAAAGGTGTGAAATCACTGTATTCAAGGTCAGCATGGCAGCGTATCCAGGAAATGGTTCCTTCACATCAATCTCACCTTGCTAGAAGTGAGTTCAGCTCTTCAGGGTCTCAGGGTATAATGTCAACACTCCCCCGCCCCCAAAAGCAATTATATTCCTATATGATGCCAATAAACAGTTTGATGTAATTTCTAAAGGTGTCATTTACAATAGGGTACTGGGTACATGAAGAGGCAATGTCAATTAGAAAACAACTCCGCCATCAGATTGTCCTGTGAGCAAGTCTATGGAGGACTGTCTTGACTGATGACTAATGTGGGAAGGCCCAGCCTACTGTGGGTGAATCCACCCTGTTGTGGAATAATCTTTGTGTACACTGTGAAGATGTGCCTTTGCCAAGGTGCCTTCTGATTGGTTTAATAAAGAGCTGAATGGACAGTAGCTAGGCTACAAGAGGTTAGGCGGGACTTCCGGGCAGAAAGAGAAAAGAAGAGATGAATCTAGGTGGGAGGGACACCAGATGTGACAGAGAGGAAACAGGACATGCAAGAGGAGAGAGAAAAGTCGCCAGCCACGTGCCAGCATGTAGATGAATAGAAATGGGTTTAAGTTATAAGAGCTAGTTAGTAATAAGCCTATGCTTTCATAATTAGTAGTAAGTCTCTGTGTCATGATTCAGGGACTGGTGGTCCAAGAAAGCCTGCTACACCACCCCTGGACAGGTGGTCCCTGGTTATACAAGAAGCAGGTTGAGTAAGCCATGAGGAGAAAGCCAGGGAGCAGTGTTCCTCCATGGTTTCTGCTTTAGCTCCTGCTTGAGTTCCTGTCCTGAATGCCTTTTATGATGGACTGGGATTGGGACATGTGTGATGGCTATTCTTGGTTGTCAACTTTACATCTGGAATTCCTTAAACCCTAAGCAACTGGGTACACCTGTGAGGGTCTTTTTCTTAATTAAATTGTTTGAAATGGGAAGATTCACCTCTAATCCAGATCTTCTGAGGTAGAAAGATCTACCCTTAGTCTGGCCTGTACCTTCTGGCAGTCTATAGAAAGAACACGGAAGAAGGAAACTTTTGCTTTTTGCCTGCTTGTTTTCACTCTTACAGGCAGGTCCATTCCTTCACTGGTATTATATTATATTATATTATATTATATTATATTATATTATATTATATTATATTATATTCCTACTTCTCTGGGATTTTGGTATACACTGAAACCAGCTGAGACATCTAGCCTTGTGGACCAAACAGCTACTGGATTCTTGGACCCTTCATTCGTAGACAGCCACGGTTGGACTAGTCAGACTGCAGCCTGCAAGCTAAGCCATTTTAATAAATTATATATATAATAGTTTATTATATATAATAATTATTCATATATATTCATACTATCAGTTCTGTATCCCTAGAGAACACTGACTAAAGCAGACAGGTAAAGCCAAATAAACCCTTTCCGCCTGTTTTTGTTAGGGTTTCTATTGCTGTGAAGAGACACCATGACCATAGCAACTCCCATTAAGGAAAACATTTCATTGGACTGGCTGACTTACAGTTCAGAGGTTCGATCCATTATCACCATGGTGGAACATGGTAGGCAGCATGCAAACTTACAGGGTCTGGAGAAGTAGTTGGAAGTCCTATAAATTGCAGGCAATGGGAAGTGGTCGGTGACACTGGGAGTAGTTTGAGCATAGGAGAACTCAAAGGCCACCCCGACAGTGACACACTTCCTCCAACACAGCCACAGCTCCTAATAGTGCCACTCCTTTTGGGAGCCATTTTCTTCCGAACCACCACACTCCACAAGTTGCTTTTGGTCATGGCATTTTATCACAGCAACAGAAAGTGAACCAGGCAAGGGTGAAGAAAACTCCACTGGAATTAAGTCAGTGAGCAGTGTGTAAAGCCTCCCCCTGGGAAATTCCAGGACTAAACATTGAAGATATACCATGAGATTCAGCAAGGAACCATTCTGGAGAGACTGGCTACTGGGACAGGGCATTGCTACACATGGTTTCCTGTTGCTTTTCCTAAATTAAAAACTGATGTTCAAATTGATACATAATAATAATATGACCATGCTCACATTGTCACTTATTAGTGTTTTGACATCAAATTAAGCTCTTTTCTTTTTTTCAAGACATGGTTTCTCTGTGTAACACTGTTTGCTATCCTTGACTTAGCTCTTGTAGACCAGGCTGTCTTTGAACTCACATAGATCCACCTGCCTCTGCCTTCTGAGTGCTGAGATTAAAGGTGTGTGCCACCACCACCCGGCCCCTATGGCTAACAAGTGGCTTAGCTCCGCACTCTGATCTTCAGGCAAGCTTTATTTGTTAGATCACAAACAAACTGTCACCACAGATATTAACCTTTAAACCAAGGCTCTTGATAGTCCCTTCGAGACTTCAGTGACTCTGTACTGAGTCTCACTGCCATCCTCAGCTGAGGCTCAGCTGTCAGTGCCTTCTAGTAATTTCCACAGTACTGTGTACCTAAAAATGTCCTTAAAGCATCCCCAAGTAGCTGCTGAGGGAATCTGAGGGGAAAAAAGTACTTTAGTGACACTGATCCCAAGGGAGAGGGTAAACAGGCATATCTGACAAATGAGGATAAATGGATGTCTAAATACTACAGGCAGATCTCCTCCACAGCTGGACAGCCTCTTCAAAATAGATTGCTGTAATGGGTTAAGGCCACAGGCACTGTAATTTTGGAGGATTTGAAGAAACTTAAGATTATTTCGCATGTATTTGTTCTTTCTGTTGTTTGCTGACACAACTATAAAATGTTTAGTATGTAGATGGTCTGTGAAGCTTTTAGTTTATTTAGTTACTTATTTTTGTGATGGCAGGACCTTGTGTACTAGGTAGGTAATATAACACTGAACTCGACCCCTAATTCTGAGGGAGCTCCTGTGCTCTTGTGCTAGCCAAAAGAAGGCTTTAAAAAGCTTGAGGCTGCTTGTGGTTTGCTCTCTCTCTCTCGCTCTCGCTCTTGCTCTCTCTCTCATTCTTGCTGCTGGAAATCAAACCCAGAGCCTTGTGCATGATAAACACACACTCTACCACTTTGAACTATGTTTCCAGACTAAATATGCCATTGTAAATAGATCCAGTGGAGGACACTGTGTTGCCATCTGCCCAAGGCTGGCTTTGTGAGTGTCTTTGAAAATCTAGAAGTTTCTAAGACAATCTATTCCTTAACTATTTGTCGTAGAAGAAAACCATGATTCAATGAAGCACATTCCTCTAGTAGCTACATCAATATTCTATGTATTCTTTCCCAGTTACCTTTTCTATTCCACCAGATGAAATTCATATGGAGAACCAGGGAAAAGCATGAAACCTGGCAAGTACAGAACTGCGTGGCAGCATACAGGATGTGAGTGTTGTGCTGTCTCAAACACAGCCTGCTCCCAACCTCAGGCAGAGCTTCTGGTCCCTGTGTTGTTGTACTACGATGTTTCCAACCTCCTCTTCATTTCAATACTGTGGATGGCTTTGAGATCACATCTGTCATTTAGAAAGCTAACCTGGGATGCGGGGTGTAACCATTCAGTGAAAGAACCCTTGCCTAGCATAGACAAGGCCTCATGTTGAATCCTCAGGAGAGAGAGAAAGAGAGACAGAGATAGAGAAGGGGCAGAGAGCCAGAGAAGGACAGAGAGAGACTAGAGAAACCCTACTTCTCAAAAAACTTAAGTTCATTGTATGGATTTAATATAATGGTGACTCTTCCAGAATAACAAGCCACATTAGAGAAATTCATTGCTCCCCGTGTCTTGGAGTGCTGTATCCAGGCACCACGTTGACAGGGTCCCTATCATGTGCGATCTCCTCTGGGGACCTGAAAACAAGGGACAGAGACAAATGAGAGAGCCTCAGGACTCCCTGCCACAGTATCTAGGTAGGAGACAGACAGGAGAGACAGTCGTGGAGAGGGGGAGGGTCAGATGCAAACTGCTGAGAGGTTCTGGCTATTTAGGGCATGGTATTTGAAGACCCTGTTCTCTGTGCTAGAGAGCAAACCCTTTTGTATCTGTGGATGTCTGTGAGTGTGTGAGCTCTGAACCTCACGTGGGAGATGGCTCAACCCCCTGAGTTGCTTTCCCTGAGGCAGCTGAAGTAATAGGAATAGATTGTATCACAATATAATACAACCTGCATATGATAAACCAATAGCTAACACTATTTTCAATCTGGGAAAATTGAAAGCATTTCACTTAAGTCAGCCAGAGCTATAAAATGAAAGAAAGAAAGGGGGTACAAATAATGAAGGAAAGAGTCAGCTCACCCCCATCTGCAGGTAATATGAGCTTAAAGACTCCACCAGAAAACTCATGGATCTGAAAATTATTTTCATCAAAGTAACAGAATACAAAATCATCACATAAAAATCACTAGCTTCTCCATGTACCACTAACAAACATGCCAAGAAAGAAATTGGGAAAACATTTCCATTCACAACCCTTCGAAGAAACTTAATCAAGGACATGGAAGATATCTACAATGAAAACTAGAAGGACCTCTCCTCATGTTCATGGATTGGGAGAATAAGTATTGGGGAAAACTGTCAAATTGATGAAACAATCTGTAGTTTCAAAGAAATTCCCATCAAAATTCTAATGACGTTTTTCACAGATCTAGAAAAATGATCCTAATATTCTGATGGAATTATAAAAGACACTGAATGAACGAAGCAACCTCAAGCAGAAGAGTAATGGTGGTATCACGATACCTAATTTCAAATTACACTGCCAAGCAGTAGTAATAGGAACAGCATGGCATTGGTGTAAAACATAGATCTATAGACCAATACAATAGAATAGAGGTCCCAGGACACAGAAGTAACCTCATGCTTCCAGGACCATCTGATACTGGACAAAACTGGAAAGATGTATATTCAGCAACCAGATATTCTTCATCAAAGGATGCTGGGAAAATCAGGATGCCCAGATCAAAGGCATTAATGTAAGGCTTGAGACTACTAGGAAAAAAAAACCTGGGGAAACATTTCAAAGGAGAGGCCTAAGAAAGGACTTTTTGAACAAGACTATCAAGAGATAATATCAAGAATTGGATAGCATGACACTAAAACCTTCTGCACCACAAAGGAAACAGTAGAGTGAAGCTTACAGAATGTAAGAAAATCTTTACCAGCCAGCTACTCACAGCATGAGTTTAATATCCAAAACATATACAGAGTTTTTAAAAAAAGAACTCAAAAAACAAAAGAACAAATAATCCAACCAATAAATGGGAAACTTTCCCAAACAGATGTTTCCTGTGGTAATTTAAATGATAATGAACCTCATAGGTCCATATGTTTAAACACTTAGTACCCAGTTAATGGAACTGTTTGGGAAGGATTAAGAGGTCTGGCCTTCTCAGAGTGGGTGTGACCTTGTTGGAGAAAGTGTGTGGTTGGAAGTGAGCTTGAGATTTCAAAAGCCCATGCCAAGCCCAGTATCTTTCTCTCTCTGCCTGCTACCTGCAGATCAGGATGCAGAGCTCTCAGTTACTGCTCCAGTCTGCTTATCTGCTTCCCACCATGATGACAAATGGACCAAGCTTCTAAACAAAAGTATCACACCACTTTGAAGATTCACTTTGTTAGCTTGTTTATGTATGTACGTATGTGAGTATATACATAGGTGTGCATGTGTGTGTGCTTTCATGCACAGATATACAAAGGCAGATGCCATAGGTAGTATCAAGTACCCTCATCTATTACTCTCCATCCATTCCTTTGAGGCAGGGTCTCTTTGAATCCAGGACTCAAGTTTTCTTAGCTAGAAGGTGATATTTGTGCTGCTGCAGGCTACTGGTTACTCAAGGGCTCACTAGCAGACCAGAACTCTTAAAGGAGCCCTGTACTTTTTTTTTCAGTTTTCTCAGGCCTTACATGGAAATGTGGCCCCATAATGGGCACCAAAATGTTGTGTTTTTTTTCTCTTTTACTCTTTTGCTCTTTCTGGGGGTCTACAATTCAGCTTCCATATAATCATGCACAGTGAATTAGTTTTACTTATGAACACATGACCTTAAGTTGGCTCATTTCTAACCAGCTTTTCTTAAATTAACCTGTCTACTTTTTGCCTCTGGGCTTTTTCCTTTTCTTACTTCTGTATATCTTACTTTCCTTCTTACTCTGTGGCTGGCTGTGTGGCTGAGTGACTGGTCCCTTGCATCTTCCTCTCCTTATTCTTGTTCCTTCCTCTCCCAGATTCCTCCTCCTAATTATCCTCTCTGCCTGCCAGTCCCACCTATTTCTCTCTCCTCCCTCACTATTGGCTGTTCAGCTCTTTATTAGACCATCAGGTGCTTTAGACGGGCACAGTGACACAGCTTCACAGAGTTCAACAAATGTAGCACAAACAGAAGTAACACTCCTTAAAATTATATTCCCCAACAAGGAGAGAAGGCAGCAAGCTGCAGCTGTCCTTCCGTTTCTGCCCCACTGACAGCTAGGGTTACAGGTGTTCATATGGACCCCTAAGTCTTCAAAATAGTGTGATACTTTTGTTTTGGACTCCTTTCCTTTGCAAAAACAGTTTGGATGGGCACAGTGGTGTGCACCTGTAGTTCCAGCACTTGGGAGGTGGAGGCAGGAAGATTAGAGTTAAAGGCCATCTTTGGCTATATAGCTAATTTGAGGCCAGCTTATGGATGGTGTTTATATGGATGTTATGGGTGTGATGGGATCCAAAACTCTGGTCCTCATGATGGTGTAACAAGTGCTCTTAACCACTGAGTCATCTCTCTTGCCCCATACCATGTCTTAAAAATTGCTAATTAAAAAGTCGGCATTAAATTTACAAAATCAGAAAAACTCTGGACAAAATAATGGGGTGGAAGGTGGAATAAAAAAATAAAATCAAAGCTTTGGGTTACAATTGACAACAGCTGTCTGGGACTTGCTTAAATAAGAGAATGTTTTCATCAGAAAGCAAAGAACCCCCTTTCCTTTCAATTCTGTTGGAAAAGTACAGGAAAGGGCCCTGGTTGGCCAACTGGATCATTGCCTGTCCCTGGGTAAGAAAAAGAAAGTGCCCTTAGAGTACAGGACTGGAGGAGAGAAGGAAAGAATGCTGCACAAACAAAATAAAGTGCCGGGGGCGGGGAGCAAGGAGTCAACAAGAAAGATGAGGATTGTTGTTGAAGGGAAAAGGAAAGTGGAGATCACTGCATAAGAACAGAGTTGGACAGCAGTGATCCCAGGAGAAGAAATGTAATTGCCTAACGGGACACCACCCATGGTCGCCCTGTACGTATGGGGATACTATCTAAGACCCCCAGAAGACACCTGACACTGTGGATGGTACCCAGCCTTATGCATATTGTCCCACATGTGCAAGCCTATGGTGAAGCTTGATCCACAAATTAAGTACAGTTAACACAAATAAATAATAAAAAGATACAACGGCTACAGGAATATGTCATGGTGAGTTAAGTGGAAACATCTTATTGACAAAGAAATGATGTCCACCCTGGGAGGGTAGGACAGCACAGTGCAAGATTTCAACACGCCACGCAGAACAGTGTGCAATTTAAAACCTATGAATTTTTTATTTCTGGAATTTTCCATTTAGTATTTCAGACAACAGCAGATAGCTGGAAACCAAAGCAGAGGAGGGTGGCACTAAGGAGAAAGGGAGGTTATTGTTTTGTTTGAGATTTTTAAAAAAGAGTTGGTCTCTTGTTTATTTGTTTTCTGTGTTCAAGCAGGCTTCAGACTCCTAATTTCCCTGCCTCAGCTTCCTGTGGGCAGGGAGTGTAACCGGACACTTAGACTGCTGAAATTATTTTTGCTGCAGTTGTTTTTCTCTCATGTGTATGCACACAGAATATGTGCATGTGTGTGTAGGCTCGTGTACTCACCTGTACATGCGCTCACAGAAACCAGAGAGGATGTACAGTGTCCTGCTCCATCATCCTCTCTCCTGAGTCAGCGTCTCCCGCTGAACTGTGAACTGGCTGGCCCCAGCAATCCTTCTGTCCCTAACCCCACAGCATTGTGGGTACAGACGCCAGTGCAGCTATATTAATATGGGTCCTGTGATCAGATCCTCACAGGTGCAGCGAGCACACATAAAGCCATCTCTTCTGCTGATGATTTTCTTTTCTGTAAGGAAGATAATTGAATAATGAAGAAGCATTAAAATGTTCAGTATGGTTTTTTTTCCTTTTTTGTTGTTTTATTCATACAGACACTGGAGTTCAGTATGTTTTTAAATTGATATCTACTAAGAAGTTTAATATTTTGTAGGGGGAAATTATTTAAATCTTGTTTATTTATAGAGAAAGCCTTGCTTGGTAGCTCTTACTGATCTGGAACTCACCATGAAGACTTAGCTAGTCTCAAACTCATTATTCTCTTGTTGCTGTAGCCTTCTGAGGGCTGGGATTACAGGCATGTGCCCACTACATTCCCTAATCTAATCTATAATAAATTTGAAAGCCAGCATTCTGGATAGATGAGCATATGCATGAGAACATATGCTTTGGAAATCAAAATAGAAAGCACTTTTGAACATTGTGATAGTGTTAACTGTCAACTCTAGATAATCATCTGAGCGATGGGCTTCTTTTCAAGTCTGTGGGAGATAATCTGATTATGCCAATGGATGTGGGAAGGCCCACTGATTGTGGGCGGCATCATGGCCTGCCTGGGATCCTGGGCTGTAGAAATGGAGAAAAGGACCCGAGTAGTATTGAGCATTCATCGCTCTCTGGTTTCTGATTGTGAATATGATCAGCTGGTACAAGCTTTTTAAACCTCAACTTTCCCAAGATCAGCGTATCTTTGAACTGTGAGCCAAAATAACTCCTCTCTCCCTTAAGTTGCCTTTGTCAGACTGTTTTATCATGGGAACAGGAAAAGAAACTAAGAAAGTCACATGACAGTGGAGATGAGCTGGCTGAAGCTGTTGAGTTCTTGAGCCTGGCTGGAAGACCCTGTGTGTTTCTGGTCTTGGCAGCCAGACCAAGAAAGAGGCCACAGAGCAGACACTGCAGTCAGGCATGTAAGATGTCTCTCTGATCCACTGTCTTCTTGAGCTCTGGGAAAACTCGGAGGAGGATATTCATTTGTCCAACCAGAGATAGTCTTTCACTGCAAGCCATTTCCAAGCCCACAGACCACAGGCATAGAGGGATTAGCAGAAGCCTGGACCCAAAATGGTGGCTAACATGTCCGCAGAAAGGCCGCAGGGAGGCTTGGGTTTCCTTGTGGTTGGAGTGTGTGGAGTTAACAGCTCAAACATAACCACACAGGCTTGGAACAGAGTGCAAAGAAGTGAATGAGAACAAGTTAGCCTGTATTGGATGCAGGCCAAACTACCTTGTAGGAAAATGTGCCTGCAAGGCTTTGGTGCTCGCTAGGAGAGTCTTGCCTCCCCTGTGCATTAGGAAGGTCTAACCACAGTCCACCGAAAATGCGCGAAGACCCAACACAAACATCTTCCCTTAGCCCAAGCCCTGAAGCAATTGCTTCCACTAGGGCCTTCTGAGCCAAGGAAGATCAATAAGGCTACCGCATAGGGAATTGTAACTTGGGGCTAGTTATTGTGTTTTCTCAGAGGGCCTTGGCTGTTTACCCAAAATGAAGAAATACTGTTAAACATTGAATCTTTTGACGTTTTACTTTCCAAAAATAAACTTTGGTGAGTATTTTAAAAACCACTCATCAAATATTTATCAAGCAGCTAACTACCCGCAAGATGTTATACTAAACTGTTGTAGTTAAACTGTACGTGTAAGATTAACTATCTTATAACCAACCCACCTAAGCGTGCTTGCATAGTGAGCTTTCTCTTCTCACAGCAATTGCACCAGGAGATCATGCTCTTTGCCCAGTGGGATGTGTGAGTCGAGAGTAATTTTATGAAATACCTCACTTGGGCTTCACCTCCATGGTCTGTGGTACATTCTTCTGGATGTGCTTGACATTGCAAAGGTGTGGTGGAAAGAAGGAGAGAAAACTTGAGGACTGCATTCTCTGATTCGAGTAAAGGAAATGGAGGAGCTGGAGAAATGGCTCAGTATCTAAGAGCACATTCTGCTTGTGCAGAGTACCTGAGTTCAGATCCCAGAACCCATGTCTGTTGGTGCACTACCTGAAACTACAGGTCCAAGGGATCAGATGCCCTCTTCTGGCCTCTCTGTGCACTGCATTCATGTGCACACACACACACACACACACAACCACGGGGGGAGGGGTATTAAAAATAAAAAAAATTAAAAGAAATGGAGACTATGTACACACAGAAAAGTCATATGTGGTCATTTGAAGCAGCTTTAGCTATAACGGCCTGGACTTGGAAATGGCCCCAGAACCCAGCAACCGATGAAGGGGTACAGAGCCTGTGTTCTCTCTACCTAGTGGCATACTCTCCGGCCATAAGAAGGAATGCAGTAGTGATATACACTTCCACACGGGGGAGCGTTCATGTGCTGAGTGAAAGATACCACAGACAAAAGATCGCCTAGCATAAGATTTCATTTACAAGAAATGTCTCCAAAAGGCAGAAACAACATGAATGAGAAGTGTCCCCTGGGCTGAGGATGAGGACAAGGAATGGCAAAGTTCTAAAATTAGCTTGGGATGGTGCTCAACTCCATGCCTTACTCAGAATCACTTAAAAAAGGAACTATATTATAAGTAAATTATACTTCAGTTAAACTTTAGAAATAAAGACGGTAGGATAATAGAGATGGTTCAATGGATAAAATGATTGCTGAGTAACTATGAAGACCTGGGTTCAAATTCCCATCACCACGTGAAGTCAGACCAAGGAGCTTACACATCTGTAATCCCACTCCTATAGACATGGGAAGCAGAAACAGGGGAACCCTTGGAGGCTTGCAGGCTGGCTAGCCTGGCTCACCCAGTGAAAAACCAGGAGCCCTGTCTCAAACAGAGCAGGAGGCAAGGAGCAATGCTTTAGGCTAGTCTCTGACATCCCCATGTATGATGCGGTCTTGTTTTGAACACTCACCTTAACATACATGTTTGCATGACTGCACACATACACACACACACACATACACAAACATACGAGAGGGAGCAATTAAAAAGTACATAAGAAAGTGCACTAGTAGGTATCCTAATTCAAGTTGGGGTCAGTTGTGAACCATCTGCAAAGTTATTATATCCTTTTGGAATCTTTGATGGAGTTGAAGAATAGATAGTTGTTATAGTTTTTTATTGTTATGATAAAAGATAAAATAGATTTAAATATTGTAACTGTAATTTTTGCTTGATAACTGTTTTGTTATATGTAATTTTACTATGTTAAAATGAAAGCCTTTCTTTTTTGTTTAAACAGAAAAAGGGGAAATGGTGTAGGAGGTTCTTTTGTATTTTTGTTGTTTTTATTGCTTGAATAAAGAGACTGACTTGGCCTTTTGATAGGGCAGCCCTTAGGTGGGAGTAGTAGACAGAACAGAATTCTGGGAAGAAGGACAGACAGGCAGATGCCATGGTTTTCCTCCCCGAGATGGACACTGATTAGACTCATGACGGTAAGCCACAGTCAAGTGGCGATATACATTAATGGAGATGGGTTAAATTAACATATGAGAGTTAGCCAATAAGGAGCTGGAAATAATGGACCAGGCAGTATTTAAATAAATACAGTTTCTGTGTAATTATTTCGGGAGTTAAGCTAGCCAGGCGGGACAAAACAAGGGGCCCTGCGCTGGATGGATGGGGAGCCAGTCTGGACGGGACTGTGGCCCGCCTGCTCCTCCCCTCTTACTACACAAAGTAAATTCAGTAAATAGAATTATTTTTTTAAAAAAATTCCTAAAATCAGAGACACAGTGGCAACAACTTGCAAATGGGCATATAATTTCTGCAGTGGAAGACAGCTGTCATATGCAGAGTCTGATGGTCATTCCTCAGAGATTGCTGTCCCCATCACAGGCCTCCTTTTCCTGTACTGCATCCCACTGAGGAGATAAGCTGTAGAAAGAGGCATTTGTTTTATTAATAAAATACACTAATGTCAAACAAGTTCAAGTACTTTATCTTCCCTCAAAGTTTAAACTGATAGAAAAGAAAAATGAAATTTCCTTTTTTCCTCATAGAGGATTGAAAAACCCCAACAGATAAGTGTAGTCCTCATCCCCCATCAAGGACACTCCTCTTTGCAACAGTCAGAGACCATTATAGAAAACTACAACCAATCAAAATGCAGAGTTGCGGAGTCCACTCCCAAAGGAAAAATCTGTAATCTGACTCCTGCATGTAAGGCTTATGGTCAATGCAAAAGAGGGAGCAGAAAGATTCTAAGAGCCAGAGGATCAGAGAACTTGTTGTGGTAACGTCAGAGCTTACATCCCCATGAAGTCTCATCAGCGTGACTGCCTAACTTGACATGAACTGAACATGGACAACAACCATGGACATGCTAATATGGACGGGAGAAGGGGGTCAGGGAGCATCACCTCTGCATAGGGAGCTGCAGACAACTGGAATGCTGGGAAAGGAGAGATAGTCTTCCCCAGGGAGGAGCACATCAACTTGTTGTTCAACGCCAAACGATCATCCCTGAAAATGTACGTATATATACAAGTGCCATTATATAGACTGAGCAGGTGTAGACACTTATGCGTTTAGGAATATGTTTATATGTGTTCATATACATACGTGTGTGTATGTATGCAACAATAATTAATGAAATAGAGGCCATGAATTTGAAAGCGATCAAGGAAGGGTATATGGGGGGGGGCTTAAAGGGAGGGAAGAGAAGAGTAAACTGATATAATTCTGTTATAATCTCAAAAACTAAAAGAAAATTTTAAAACCTTACATGCACAATTTTTTGTTGTGATTTTGATGTTTTAGTGATTATAAATATCAAAACCTGGGTCTGTGCATGGCTGGCAAGCACTGTGCTGCCGGGTAACAGCCACATCCCATGAATTTTTAAAAAGCAGTTAAGAGATGGGGAAAAAGTCTTTCAAGTGGGGTCCTGATGCCGTCTCTCTCACCTTCCTTCCTCATATCCTTTTGGGCAGGCCTTTTGTTCTCAAGTTCAGGACAAATAACAGAGTTTGATGTCTTGTTTCCCAAGTCGCAGAGACATAATGATAACTTCCACACTGTTGTCCGAATGGATGCCCCTGTTTTAGACTTCCGTTGGTACAGGGTTGAAAGCCAGCTCCCTTTGCTTTCAGTTCCTATTTCCCTCTACAACTGGTGTTGACAGCCAGTGGTTTTTCTTTCAGGGGATGTACCAACGACACTTTCTCACTGCCCTCTTTCTGGTCTTGCGATATCATCTCTGAAATGGAGAATGCTTTTCTCCTTGCACTCTGAAAGGAGAACTCACGCATGCAATGTGACCTAAAACACCGAGCTCCAACATTTGTGCCTGGGGCACTGGAGAGATGGCTCAGTGGTTAAAAGCACTGACTGTTCATCCAGAAGGCCTGAGTTCAATTTCCAGCATCCAAAAGTGGCTCACAATCACCTGTAACTCTGGCTTAAGGAGATCTAATGCTTCCTCAAGAACAGCTATACAATTTTAAAAAAAAAATCTATTCTATTCCATGAGTAAAGGTGGGATTAGGAGTCTGTAGCTACTGCTTTAAATGAACTGAACTGGAGATGGAAAGGTTGAGAACCCAGTAGGTTCTCAGTTGCTCAGTCCATGAGCAATTTGCTGGAATCCCAAAGAAGTTGGTTTTAATACTGGGGAAGGAATGCCTCAACAACAGGATACCTCAGTAACAGGGTAAATGAATTTGCCAGCAAGATTGAGGGCCAGCAGGCAAAAAGCTTTAGCCTAGCAGGGAACTAGGTTTGCTCATACTCTGATAAATGCTAGTTGACCTGGAAAATACCAGAGTGAGTTGTTAAAATCCACTCCCATGGGCAATAAGGAAAGATTGGGGCGGTGGTTGCTGCTCTGGGGGATGGACAGATGCATGCATGTATGGGCTGCAAAACCAGGTTGTCTCGCTGTGTTATGAGAACAGCTTCTTTGTCTGAAGACTACGAGTGGGCTCCATGGATCTATACTGTGGAGAAGTTGCCATCACTTAATACGGTATAGCCAGGTTAAAGCCTAAGGTGGAACCCAAACCCCTGTCTGCTAGTCACAATGGGAGGACTTTAGAGTAAAACCAGTTGGAGACATAAAACGGGGGAGAAGTCACCAAATGTCATCTTGTCGTTATGGGGCCAGTGGCGGAGTACCTGGCAATCCCAGGAGGTTGCTTAAGAAAGGAGGAGGCAGATACTCAGTTTTGAAAATGCTAGCTAGGAAATAATTAACTGTGAATTAATCACAACTGCTCACATATTTCCTGTATTGTATTCAGGCGCTCTGTAGCCATTTTGGCTTTTGGATGAAAATATTCCTGGGATACCTATTGTAAGCACTTGAACTCCATTGCTGATGTCTGGCCTAGATTCTGTAAGGGCACTTAAACAATATTAGAGCATTTTTCAGAGCTTATACAAATGACTGAGCTCATCTAAAGTGTTAGGGGAAAAAAACACCACATCTTACTTCAATAAAATTAATTATGCTAGCCAACAAAGCCTCCCAGATTTGTCATATAAATTAGTGGTTTTAAAGAAATGCATCTCATAACAACTAAGCCAGACAGGCACATCCCATGTCGGTCACCTCTGTTCTAATTATCACCAAAGCCTGATTTAACTGGGTGTAGCATGGCTCAGGAGGGAGCATTAAAATCTCAGACATTAACCATGATAACTAGAATGGAATTGAATCTCTAAGGTGGGGCAATGGCCCGAAGGTACACCAGGTTTTCATAGAGGATTATCAGGGATGAGGAGAAGCGGTGCTGAAGGCCAAGGGAGGGGCCCCCTGCCTGGTGCTGATGGCATCGCATAAAAAGGAACCTTAAGTAAAGCGCCTGTATCCACTGTCTAAGTCTCAAAGGCCCAGAGAAACAGAGACCAATGGTGACTGAGCACAGGAACCCTATTTCAGACACAAGGGAAAGATCAAAAGAGGGAGAAGGGCAAGAAAGCATCTTAAAGGGTATCCCATCTATCTGCATATATTCATGATACCTAGGATATCATCCTGCATGCAGCTGAGGATGAAGAACTGTAGCTTGGGGTCTAGAGAAATGACTCAGCAGTTAAGAATTCACACTGCTCCTACAGAAGACCCAAGTTTGGTTCCTGAAACCCAGAGTGTGTAGCTCACAACCATCTATAACTCCAGCTCCAAAATATCTGGCCCTCTTCTGGGCCTCTGTGGGCACCTGCGCTCTTGTGCAAATACCACGCACACAGCACACACATACACACAATTTTTAAAATGAAGTAAATCTTTTAAAAAGAACGATAATTTAGGTTGATGACAGATGGAAAAAAGACAGTTGGCGATTGGAATGCCTTGAGAGAACAATGAGTCTTTCCTCACTTCCCCTTAATCATGCACCCTCTCCATCCCCACAAGAATAGACTTTGCCAAGAGAAGATTATCATATTCAAAGCTGCTTTGGGTAACAATATCTTGACCTGGGTAGGAATGAGGATGAGGCAGCAGCAGTTTTCAAACTGTTTAGGACACACGTGTTCCTGCTAGCGTTTTATTCTTGATCTGTCTCCCCCCACCCACCCAGTTACAGTTTTTGAGTTGACTCTTGTTAGGAAATTCTTAATTTAGGGAAGACAGTTGAAAATCATAACAGCTTTTTGTTGTGGTAAACCATAAAATTTCCAAGAAAAATTGCTACCTAAGGACTTTTCAATATGTAGTTCAGTAGTAAGTGTATCTGTTCTGCTGTACAACCAATTTCCAGAACTTTGCCAATTTTTGAAACAGAAACTCCATTGGTTTGACACCCCCATTCCTTCCTCTCCCATTCTCTAGCAAAGCAGCTACCATTCTACTCTCTGTCTCCATGAGCTTGACAACTTTTATATAATGCACATATGTGGAATCTCAAAATAACTTGAGTTTTTGTAACTGGCTTGTTTCATTTAACACAATGACTTTAAGGTTTATACAGGTTGTAGCTTGTAAATGGATTCCCTCATTTTTAAAGGTCAAATAATTCTCCATTGGTTGTTTTTATTTAATTATACGTGGATGGATATTTGATGTTGTTCCCACCTCTGGGCTTCTAGGAGGAACACTAGTATGGATACAGGTGGACACATATTTCTTCAGGGTCTTGCATTCAATACTTTTGGAGCATATATCCTTAAATATGCTTCTAGATTATACTGTAATTTAAAAAAAAGGGCTTTGTCTAACCCATAAGTGTCATCCTGATGCATGTAAGTATTGATCTATTTATGCTTCACTATAGACCAGTTAGGAATGAGATATCTCCTCCTTTAATAGGAACAAGGGGTGTAAATGAGAATCTTCATGAAATATCCTCAAGAAAGGCAGAAGCTCAGAAATGAGTGGTGGCACATGCCCTTAAGCCCATCTCTGGAGACAGAGGCAAGCAGATCTCCGTGAATTCAAGGTCAGCCTGGTACAGAGTGAGTTCCAGGACAATAGCCAGAGCTACGCAAAGAAACTCTGTCTTGAAAAACCAAACCAAATGAAACAAAAAAAAAAAAAACCAGAGACACTCCAGGGGTTCCTAACCTTACAGTCAGATACAGATTTCTTACCACAAAGCCCTAAGAGACTCGGTCCCCACTAGCTCTTAAGCATCACCTCCCACTGTACCTTCCTGTCATCACAATGGTTAATGTTGAGTGTCAGTTTGACAAGCTCTGGAACCACCTAGCAGGCAAAGCACAGCAATGGAGGAGTGTTCCCCTTACTCCACATTCTCTCCAGCATAAGCTGTCATCAGTGGTTTTGATCTTGGCCATTCCAAAAGGTGTGAGGTGATATCTCAGAGTTGTTTTGATCTGGTATTAAATGATATTGTAGACAGCCTCTACTATGTGCCTCTTACTCTGGAATGATTATTTCCCTAGGATAGCCCTAGACAGAGAATGGCCAGTAGAGTTGGCACATTTTCATGGTTTGAAGCAGTTGTCCTTAAGTCGCATCTATTTTTCTTGTTTCTATACACACTGCTGTGTGTCTGAGCTTTGGCATTCTTCAGCACAGGTGAAGAAGGCAGGGGTCCCCAGTGGCTCTCCTTCATAGACTGCTAGGGAGCTCAGCCACTCAGGTACTGCCTGGAATTCAGAGGCTCTCTTGGTACCTCAAGAATGATCTGCAACATCCTCCCCTTGATGGATATTTTCCCCAGGAATCCAGAGGGGACCAGTGAGAGTCTATTCTGGTTCAGGGACTATCGGATCTCTAAACTCTAGAAAATTAGGTTTTCCCTGGGTTCATATTTTATCCTCCTCAAGTGCCTTTGCTCATCATAATCTCAGAACCTCTTCCTTATCCCCCTCAGGTATGATCCCTCTTCCATTTTTATTATAGCTTCATGCTCTGCCGAGAAGAGCAGAATGATCCAACTTGCCCGGCTGTGCACAAGCTTGCTTATGCACCAAGCTCCCAGCTGGCCTCTGATGCCTCTCACAAGATAATGTACCTTGTGGTCTCTTAACTCTGAACAGGCTCACACCATAGGAACACAAGACCAGAATTCAACTGGGAACATATGGATTCTTGTTGCTGGGAGGAAAAGTTGCTTTTTTCTAGTGGAATGAGGCTGAATGGTCCAGCCCTGTAGGTGGGTGGTATTGACAAATGCAGTGGGAAGCAGACTGCCACCCAGGCCACAGATTGGGTTCTCACAAGCCATGGCCCCGTGTCCACCTTCACCTTGCTCTGCTTGTTTCCTGATCACCTCTCTGGGAACTACCATCAATCTGGAGCCCCTGCCCCAAGTCCAGTTCCACAATACAGATGCCTTCCTGGGGATTCTAGGACATGGGTTTGTAGATCCCACCATCCACAGTCTGTCCCCATGCCATTTCCTATCCTACTACCCTGTCTGTTTCTTCAGAAACTTCACATATGGTAATTACTATACTTAGTTGCCTTCCTGCCGACTGTCTGTTCCCACAATGAATCAGTAGGCCCCTAAAGTGGTGTTTACATCTCATTGTTTGTTACTGTAGTCTAATATCATAGATGCTACTCAGTTATGTATTTATAGACGATAAAATGAACAGTCAGACAGATTGATGAATGGATCAATGTCTAGAGAATTATTTATGTATATGCAGCCAACTCTATGTTTTTTATCTTGGTATGGGTTGAGTACGTCTTCAAAATACTTGGACCATTGTAGTTGAGATTTTAGACTTTTTTCATATACATAATGAGATTATTTGGGTCACAAGTCTAAACAGAAGATTCATATATAACAACTTTTGGATATAGCCAGAAGGTAATTTTACATAACAGTTTTAGTAAATTTTTTTTGCATGAGACTGATTTTCATGATATGTAATTTTCCACGCACGCTGTCATTTTGACACAAAGTTTCCGATTTTGAAGGATTTTGAATTCCAGATTCTTGCATTAGGGTCCCTCAACCTGTGCAATCTGCTGTTGACCCTGATAAGAATCAGGTTAGAGAAATGACAGGCAAAACTATTGCTATCTGAAGCCCTGGACCTGGGGCCCATTCCTCAGCAGCTTGCTTATGCTCTCCAGAGAAAGAATTAGCCAGGGCTGTGAAGTTGATTGTCAGTGGTTCAGTTTCTCTCCTTGTTCAGAATGGAGGAACAAGCTGAAACAGAAGATGTGTGAGCATCGACACACACAGTTACTTTACAGACACGTTACAACTGAACTGTAAGAATTGTCCCTAACCAGTAGCCCCTGGTTTGGGATGACATCACTCTGTTTAAGGACCACTCCTTGAACAGCCTTCTCCAGTTGGTAAAGATGAGAACAAAACAACGAAGCTCACCATTTTCATCTGTCTAAGCCCCTCTCTGAGCCTGTTTCACATTCCCTTTTGCCTGGGAAATTTTTATGAAACTCTTGAATGTACAGGTGTATAAAATAGGTATGCAAACGAAACATTTGCTGATAATAATGATAGCAAGTCATAACAAAGTGTATTTTAAAACAACTCTCTGTTATATGACTTTATCATTAAAATCAAAATAATAATGAGATACATATGCTTGTTTTCTTCATACACAAAGAATAAAATCTTGGCTGAACATTTGACACTGCAGGATGCAGGGTATCATCAATATTTGTCAGAGCTGATCAATATTGTGATATAATTATTGTCATTGATGAGAACACCGCTTTGAAAAATACGTCTTACAAAATGGCGGAAGTATGTTTAGGGCCTCTTCAGAAATTGTCAGAAATCCCACCCGAATCTGAAGCCAAAATTCATTTAATAATTTTTCTGATGAAATTCATGTCATTAATTTTGAGTACCAAAGCAAACACAAACAACCAGAGAGGCACCAGTTTGACACATCCTGAGGAACAATTGTAGGAAAGTATTAAAAGTCTTTGTTTTTGGTAGTTAAGCCATTAGGTTTCTATGACAACAGAAAATCTGGCATGTACAGTAAAAAGATTCTCTTACATTCATAAGAGAAAATCATCTTGGATCTGAGCTTAGGTGTGGCAGGCGCCGTTCTTTGGTATATGGCATCTGAGGGCCGGCCGAGCACAGAGGGAATGTGCTGTGTGAGAACCACGGCTACGGTGACACCGTGTGAAGCAGCACAGCCACGGTGCCACCCAGGAGCATTACAGCTTTGGTCTGGAATTAAATTTTTGTGCCTGAGCATACAGAAACCTTTTACTGTTGCCAAACTTTGATGACCCCCCCGCCCGTCCAAAGTTCAGTTTCTGTGACACCCCTGCATATAGAGTTAAGGACCTACCGTTTAAGAAGTGGGGGCCTATAGGATTCGCACATAAGGAAGAAAGCCCCCAGGACTTCCCCTTGGGTTACTCTGGCAACCAGCTGTGGGTGGTCAATTCAGAAGGGGGAGGCTAAGTGGGAGAAGAGAGCCTGAAATTAGAAGCATAAGGCAAGGGTCTAGAGTTTCAGAAGGTCTTAAACATGATCTAGCTCCTTTCTCCTCTCAAAACTAGGGGGAATGTGTGGATGTCGGGAGAGACAGACAGACTGAAATCTACAAACAAAGAGATGAAGACATAAAATTTGGGACTGGGTGAAGAAGTATGCCTGTGGAGCAGGCATTTCAACTGGGACCGAGCTGAAGTGAGTGCCTCTATGTGTACTAGCAATAACTTGAAAATATGAGACTAGGCCACTTGTCCCTACCTCCACAGCCAGCAATATAACTGCTTCTTGCTTCTCTTCCTCTAACCCTTCAATCTTATCAATCTTATTCAATCTTTCTTCTTTGGGGACAAAAAAGTCACTGTCAGTCTGGGCATAGTGGTGGATGCTTAAAATCCCAGTATTCAAGAGGCTGAGGCAGGAGGATCATTGTGAGTTCAAGGCCAGCTAAAGATATTATGTAGTAGATACTAGGCCAGTCAATGTTGGATATCAAGATCCTATTTAAAATTTTTTTAACCAAAACATAATGAGAGGAGGGAAGGAAGGAAAGAAATGTTTGTCTTAGCACAGACAGAACAAAAAGGACTTTGTGCCACCTCTTCCACCCCAGTTAATTTTCCTTGTGTGTCTAGAGCCCTGTGTGGATAGTTCTGACACACACCATAGGTTGAGTAGGGATGACCAATTAACACTGTCAAACATGGATAAGGGATGCCTAGTTAGCACTGTCAATCACAGGTAATGGCAGGAGCCATGACTAAATGCTGCATCAAGTATCTATCATATGAGGCAGAGTGAGTAGATTGAAAATCTTCAGTACTTGCTTCAGTATCATTTGTAGCTTCCGTTTTATTTCTGATTTAGAATAGAGGGCTCTGTCTTCTGGAAAACAATTTTAGACATCAACAAAATGAGAAAGATATTTCATGGACCCAGTAGCTTCTACAATCAAGTTACTCAACAAACAAATACGCTTCAAAGGCTAGCATCCTTAAGAGATCTCAACACGTATTTCTCTTCCTTCCTCCATTCCTTCCTTATTTTATTTTCTTCTTGTTTTGTTCTTTGGGTATTTTTAAAAATAGGGTTTTGCTGGGCATAGTGGGTCACACCTTTAATCCCAGAACTTTGGAGAAAAAGGCATGTGGATCTTTTTTAGTTTAAGGCTATCTTGGGTCTAGATAGTACCATCCAGGACATCCAAGGCTACATAGAGAGATCCTGTCTCAAAAACCAAAGCAGTAAATAGATACATAATAAAAAAAAAACAGGGTCTTGTTAGATATATCAGAATGACTTGCAACTTATGAGCCTCCTGACTCCTTCTGGGTGCTAGGATAACGAGAGTGCGTTGCCATGCCCAGGAAGAACACTCTGTTTATCTTTTACCCACAAATCCTGTTTATATGTAAGAGAAGTTAAGCTTTCATAAGTAACCTTGCCCCCTGATAGCTAGAAAATAGTGGCACCAGAATTATGCAGTGGCAAATTTTAAGAGCTCACATTACCCCAAGGATGCAGGGAAGCATCTTTTGTGCTCCCCCCCTTCCTCTCATCTCTGATGCTAAAGTTGAAGCCCACATCTTAGCACATGCCAGGCAAACGTTCACCACTGGGAAATACCCTCAGCACATCTTTTGTCTTTTCTTTTGAGACAGAAGAATCTTGGTCTAAATGTCAAGGAAGGAGGCAGGAACACATTCATATCCTAAGATTCACGAAACTTAAGATCTATTTGTGAACCTGCTTGAAACTGTATCCACAGCTCTTGTTTATATGATGAAAAAAAAATACACAATCAAATCTAGGAGCGATTGTCCAGGAAAGACCTCCTGAAAAGGATAATTCCAGATTAGGTTCCCGACTAATCCAAGAGAAGTGGGGAAAGAGTCTGAGCATAGAAAAGTGAGCTTCTCATTCACAAGGGCAGCTGCCCTAGCTTTTCCAATGGACTGAGTATGTAAATGTCTTTGAACCTGAGAAGCCATACAAAGAAATCACTTTTCATTTCTTGAGGAAATTCTATTATGCTCTGTTTCAATGACCAAAACTCCAGGGGGCCTGGAGAGATTATTAAGGAGAAATTGGTCATTAAATTGAAGCTATCTCATAGATGAATTTAAAAACTGAGCTGTCAAAGCCCTCACTGAAAAATAAAGGGTGGTCATAGAATTATCACAGAGGAATTCTGAGTGCTGGAGTGTGGCTTCTTTTTAGCCTGTCTTTGTGGTTTTAGCTTAGAATAGATTGGGGAACTGAGAGTATGAATAAATACAGATGGCAAGTGTCATGATATGATTGTGGCAGCACACTCTGTGCCCCACAGGTGTGTCTTTAGCCACTAGCCAAGGAGGCAGAAAGGCAAGCTGATGAGGTGAGGTACAGTCGAGTCACTCACTTTTAATAATCATCATTTTCATTTATTCTTTGAAATTTTCATTTCATATATGTGTGTATACATATATACAACATATTTTAATCTCACCTGCCCCTCACTACTCCCTTCAGCTCTCCCAGGGGCTTCATATCTATTATTATTGCTGTTGATATTAACCGCCTGAGTCTGGTTAGTTCTGACCACACATGCATGGGTATAGAAGCACCATGGGGTCATGGGCAACCTGCCAGCAGCCATACTCCCAAAGAAAAGTGGCTTTCCCTCCCCCAGTAGTTGCCAACTGCCAAGAGCTCCTCCAAAACTGGTGGGGTCTTGGAAGCTCCTCCTCCATTCATACTGGGATTCTGACCACCTTGATCTTGTACAAGTCTTATGTAGACAACTATATCTGCTGTGTGTTTATGTGTGTGTTGGTCACGTCACATCCGGAAGACAGCATTTTGAGGCTCTCTTCCTCATCTTCCATTCCTTCTATTCATTCTATCGACTTTTCCTCTATGCTCCCTGAGCCTTGGATGGGAGGATGGGAGAGACTGGCACAGTTGGCAGTTCTAGGCTGTGCACTCACCGTCACTTATTCTTAATATGTTGACCAATCATGATTCTGCATGAACTGCTACTCACTGCAAAAGGAACCTTCTCCGGCCAAGGCTGAGATCAGACAAATCTATGAGAACAAAAATAAACATTAAGAATACAGTTTGGCGACATGGCCATTTAGGAGAACAACACCAGGAGCCTTCTCCCTAGTACCCGAGTCCCCCACCTCACATGCTTTTATGGGTTTACAATACGGGGCGTGAAATCCCTCCCTTTGGAGCATACTTCAGATCCCACCAGAAAGCACTTGGTGACCCTCATGGCAGTCTTGTCTCTACTCCACCAGTGGGCTCATTTCCCCTGGCAGCTCGGTGGTGCAGCGTGCAGAGTCCAGGGCTGGTTAAGATCACTGATGTGTTTCCTCCCCCAGCGGCCTGCATGGCACCTTCCAGAGCTATGAAAGCCAGATATCAGGGAGAGAACTTCCTACTCAGTTTGAGATGCTACCTTTAAACATTTAAACCTAGATTGCAGCATCTAGGTGAGCATTATCATCCACCATGGAGTACAGAGGGTTCTGAAAGCATGATCCCCAACCTGTCCACAACACCCATGATGATGTTGGACTCCATTCTCAAACAGAACCTATACCAGACTGCAAAGATGTGAAAATAGTTTGGCTGAAGAGTTTAGAAAAGCATTCTACTTAGACAGAGCTTTCTGTCAAGTCTTCCTGTTGGAAAAATGCCTTTCACCTGCATCCTGTGGTAGCCTGAGCATGTGTCTCCAGTTGACCAATCAGAACATGTCATCCTACTGGAAGTAGAAAGGTGGACATGCAGCACCAACACTCTCTTTAAGTAGAACAATGACTGGAGAGAGAAGACTGTCTGTTTTTCTGTTTCTCTAAGGATGCCACAAGTCGGGGATAACCTGTGATCATCCATGATGTCTTTTGAATAAAAAATCTCTGTCAAACAGACTTGGGATCTTATATAATCAAGAGAGGGCAGTTTTGTGTTATGCTTTGAACCTCTGGATCCAGCTGAGCCTGAGGTCAGTTCACTTCTTGGACTTCTTGGTGATTTAAGCTGACAAATTCTCTTTATCACTTAAGGTTGCCATAGTCCTAGTTTTCATATCTGAAGGACTGATGCAGAGGGGAGTGAATGGAAGATATCAAGTCTTATGCCTGTACAAGACCATGTGTTTCTGTGGGCCATCTAAACACGGTTGGTGGGATTTCTCAGGCGTTCAGAGGGCCTTGCTCATGGCCTCTCAATCCCATGTCTCTAGCCACTTCTCTTCTGTCTCATTTTCATTAGTCTTCCTCCTTTAACCCTGCCTTCTTCAGCTTTCCCGTCTGATCTTGGAATCCAGTATCCTCCCTAGAGAAATAATCTGACTTCAGTCCTTGTAGCACAAATTCTAATTGGTCTCAATAATAAAAACCTAGAGTCAGATATAGGGGTTAATGCTGAAGATCAGAGAAGCAGTACAGCCAGCTACTAGAGAGTTCTTATCTCTACCAAGACTCAGATCAAAGGGGAGATCCTGTCTCTATGAATCCTCTCTACAAAACCTCAGACTGCCTCTCAGACTGAATCCTCAGACTGTGTTCGCGTCTACGAGTCCTCAGACTGCATCTAAGTTCTTGCCCCCTTCTGCCTTATATTCCTCTCTCTGCCCAGCCACACCACTCCTGTCTCCACCTCCCTAGTGCTGGGAGTAAAGACATGGGATCTCAAGTGCTGAAATCACCTTTGTGTGTGTTCTGTTTCTCTTTTAGACAGATTTAATCTCATGGCCCCTCAATCCCATGTCTCTAGCCACTTCTCTTCTGTCTCAAGCCCAGGGTGGTCTTGAATTTACAGAGATCTGTCTGCCTTTGTCTTCTGAGAGCTGGGATTACAGGTGTTTGCCACCATTGCCTATCCTCTATGGTTAACTAGTGGCTGAACTCTGCACTCTGATCCTCAGGCAAGCTTTATTTGTTAGATCAAAAACAAAATATCACTACATGTCCTATGTTTTTCTCCTGTATAGTAAACGTCACACTGCAGCCTTCACAGGATGTCAGGGGCTTTGCTCAGACACCCAGAATGCTTCTCTGCAGCTCCAACGAAAGCCCTAGGGTCAGGTTCTCTTGACTCCCCGGGATAAGAGGCAGCTAAGTGTCTCTTCTAAGGACAGGGAAGGGATGGATAAGAGAGAAGTCTTTCACTATGTACCACAGAGGGCCCCTGTTCTGTAACCAGCCACAGGCCTCAAAATCAAAGACCAATTTAGTCATGAAAACATTTATCTGATGTAAATAAGAAATTCATATTCTCTATTATCATGAATTTGACACCAGAGAACAGTAATTCTGACTCATTTTTAAAGGAAAACATTTATGCCTTCACTGTCCTGAGTTATCATGCAACCAAATGGAAATAAATCTCTAAATTAACCGAGACTCAAGAGCGCCAGGCCTGCTTCTGTTTTCTGTCCCTGAGGTGGGGCCAAGGGGAGAGGCTGGATTAAGAGGCATGGCTTCAGCTGCTCTTCCACTGTGCTCAAAGATAGAGGCACTCCCTTGTAAGAGTGTAAGGAATAAAATATTTAGGGAAAGTTACTTAAAATAGCTTTTGGCCATAAGCTGACCTGATGCTAAAAATCAGAAATTAAATCAGGCATGTATTCGAGAAGGTTTTCCAACAAAACATCCAGGAGGAAGCCAGGAAGAGAGTAAATAAATCATTTTTTTAATTAGGTAGGAATGATCAAGTTGAGTATTTATACTTACATGTTACCTATATATTAACTGACACCCATGCAGCTCTTTACTAAGTGACAACAACTGTTTTAGATTCTTTAAAATATTAACCCACAAATCTATGAGATAATTCAGAATGCACTGTTATTTTCAACATTTTGCTAATAACAATGCCGCCAAGAGCACGAGATGCTGAGCAAAGAGAGGGTAGATAGGAACATGTCATTTACACATGGTATATCTGATAGAGTATGGCTGTCCAAACACTGCAGAGAATTTGTAGACTCAGTGATAAGAATGTCAAAAGCTCAACAACAAAAAAATGGGCAAAAGATCTGAACAGACACCTTACCTAGGCTGATAAGCAGATGGCAGATACACTTGAAAAGGTGCCCATGTTACCAGGAGGCTGTAAATTAAAACTAACATCCATAATGGCAGGTAACACTGCTCACGTGTTTACCGTATTCACGCTGTATGAATCTCATTTAGCCTCCACAACACACACAGCAAGTAGGTGCTATTGTTGGACCAACCGAACAATCTGTGTCTCAGATGTTCTCAGTTGAATGTGTTCCTGGATATTTAGACTAAAACCCAAAGTCAAAACATCATCATTAGTTGTCATACATATGTCATATGTCACACATCTGAAACTGACAAGAAACAAATAAGTAATGAGGGAAAGGGAATTGAGAGCCCAATTTAGAAATCAATTGCGATAATAAACTCAGGCAAATGTGAGCTCAGCGCATCTCATGGCCTCCTATTCTGATCTTGCAGTTTGTTTTCCCTTTTGTTCCAACAAGACTTGGTGCTTGGGGAATGCATGCCAAGAGGTAAATGAATTACAAGCCAGGATCATCGCAGTGAACCCAAGCATGTTAGAAACTAAGAAGGGGCTAAATGTTATCTGGAGATTGTCCATTCGACAGGGCAAATTGTTCACTGCAAGTAGTCATCAAAACTTGGGCAGATATGATGCTAACAATTTCTAAATGACCACTAGCTGATGATGCATGATATCACAAGACCATAATTCCCTCCTGGGAGAACAATGTCAATCATTCTTGGTTTTGTAAGAATGGGCCTACTACTGCTGTATGCTGTATAAAGCAATGCTTGTACACTGTAGGAAAGAAATCGTAGGTACCAATCACAGCAGGGCCCAAATCCCAGTGGCAATAGTAATCACTTTCCCTGTGACTTCTGACGTCTGTAAGAGCAGAAGACAGAAGAATCAATAGCAGCAACAAACTGTTCAGTTGTTCCCAGTTACATTGCTATTTTATGGAAAAGAAAAACCAAGACTTGAAGATTAAGTAACTTTCCAGGGTGCACAGTTAATATTTGCGTCTCCATGTGTCTAAGCTAAAAGCCTATGCTCTGAATTACTGCACTCTAATCTATTAATATTTAGTTACTTTCAATAATTCACTATTTCAATACAGTTTAGTTTTCTATTCTTACACAATTGAGCAAAAAAGCAGTGTATCTAATGCCTATGTATATTTAACAATGGTATTACCCAGGACCACCATCCTTATAAAAGAGCTTATTCACACTGGAGACAGAGAACACAGGAACACCAAAGAGCTTGTGAAAGTTCCTCTTGCAACAATTCATACTGATGAAGCTGTAGGATAAGTTCATAGTCAGGACAGAAACTTGCTTATAGTTACAGTTTGTAGATGTAAGTGTCCTGCCTGGTCCCTCAGTCATTCAGTCCCAAAGAAACACACAGAGGCTTATATTAATTATAAACTGTTTGGCCTATTAACTCAGACTTACTATTAACTAGCTCTTACAACTTAAATTAATCCACAATTCTTGTCCATACTTAGCCACCTGGCTTGGTACCTTTTCTCAGTAAGACGGTCTCATCTTGCTTCCTCTGTGTTTGGCTGGTGACTGACTCTCTGCCTTTCCTTTTCCCAGAATTCTCTTAGTCTGGTCACCTCACCTATACTTCCTGTCTGGCTGCTGGCCAATCAGTGTTTTATTAAACTAATACGAGTGACAAATCTTTACAGTGTACAAGAGCATTATCCCACAGCAACAGTTATTCAGATCTTAATTGCAATGCTGTCAGCCTGGCAGGTGGCTATGATTGAAGCATTCTGAGGGCTGGTGATGTAGCTCAGTGGGTAGAGTGCTTGCCTACATAAAGCTGGGTAGTTATAGTGGCACATTCCTGGAATCTCAGCAATGGGGAGATGGAGGCTAGAGGAGCAGTAGGTCAAGGTCATTCTCAGCTCCATAGTAATTTGTGTGTGGCCAGTCATTACTACACGAAATCATCGCACGTTGAAAAGAAGGCGTTCCTCAGTGGCATATGCAATCAGATATTTTAGGAAGCATTCGATGGGCATAATGATGTACATTTGAAATCTCAGCATTTAGAAGGTGGAAACAGAAGATCAAGACCTCACTGCTGCTTTTGGCTATGCTGGGAGTTTAAGGTCATCTTGAGCTATGTGATCATTGAAAGAGCGTGGGTCGTATACAAGGACTTAGCAGTATTTGGAGCCAGCTTTAGAGCCAAGAGAGGGTATCTGTCTGCAGGAGCACAACCCAAGTGGAGTTGAAGTCATCAAAAGAAGAACCTGGCTCGTCTCTGCCCATCCGAAAGAAAGGAAGCTAGGGGAAGGACCACCCTGGTCCCCTTGTTCCACTATGGCTCCCTACCAGTGCCTCCATTTGACCATAGCCAGCTGGAAGCCAGAGCTTCTGGGAGCCCAGTAACACAGCTGGCACAGCCTCCTCAAAGACAGATGGTGATGAAAAGGGGAAAGACCCTGTTACAGGCAAATGGTGGCTCGGGTCAGGTAGATCCTTGATCTAGCTCATGGTTCTGACAAGCCCCTCCAAGCGTAGTCCAGTACCCACTCAAGCATTTGGTTAGTGAGACCCTTGTAATTCTCTCTCAGTCTTTCTCTGTCCCTTATATTTGAAGAGGCCTCTCAAGCAAATAGGCTGACACACAGGTTTGGTCTCCTCTATGGTCTTGCTTTGAAGGCCTCCCAGTTCAACTCAAGTTCAGCATTTGTACCTGGCCCTGACTTCTGGAGTTGTCCTACTGTTTAAGCCAATGGATAGCTTATCCTTGCCCTTCTTCCCCCTTTCTCTCGCTCGGTCTCTGTCTCTCTTTCTGTCTCAGTCTGTCTGTCTGTCTGTGTCCCTGTGTCTGTCTGTTTCTCTCACACACAGACCTCTATTCTGAGGCAGGCTCCCCAAAGTTACAGAGTTAACAATGGAAATGGCCACATGGCAGACACGGTTCCTGTTTCTGGGCTTTTGCAAACCCAGGTGCTTGTGCAAGAAACAGGGAGAGGCGCTTGAGCCTGTGTGTTTATTCTGAGCACCAGGTGCGGAGAAGTGTCAGCATACTGGCCAAGTTCACAGTTCTCTTCAATTCCTTCTGAAACACCTGACACTTAGATTAGGCACCATTGCCTTCGCCTGCACGGAGTTGCAAGGGTCCTGCCTTGATTAAAACATGTCACTGCAATGCTTTGCTCATGGATGCTCTTTCAAAAGACTGCTTCCTGACTCTGTCAACATAAACTTCTCCCTGTTTCTTCTTCTGTACCTGTGATTGTCTCTACAACCACTACAATCAAATTCAGAAACATGAAAACTCATAACATGGGCCCTTCTTGTACAAAAGCCTGATCCTTGTCCTCAGAGAAGAAACAGGAAGGAGGAAAGAGTTCCTAGCAAGTTCTCAATATACTGGATGTGGTTTTAGTCTTTTTGATCCAAAACGACCAAAGGTTGAAGACTATGCTGAAATTTTAGCACAACATTGCTAATGTTTCCAGCTCCTATTTCTCATGTCTTTCTGATTTGTCCCTTGGGCTTTCCTTGGCTAGTTACTGTGTGCCCTGTGGTCTGCTGTAATGGCATCTTAAAGAACCATTGCTTCTTATCCCATCCTATCCCCTCATTAATATTCTTTCAGACTACAAGCTATAGAGACTTGCCTGACCTTGGACAATCAAAAGATGTTCTGGAATGTGCCAAATCTGTATACGGCCATTTGGCATCCTCCTCCTGCCACTGAAATTGTTCAGTATTAAGGCTGATGTTGGTCACCAATGATTAACAAAAATGGGCTTAAGCAGGAAGAACACCCTTGCCAAAGATGTGAGGGACACTGGCAGGTCACTGCAAGGACTATGTGAAGGAGTGTTTGAGCTTGGGCTTCTTGACCAACCTTGAATCAAGACACCGGACACAGGACCTTTGCTAATTCCTTTTAGAGACACAGAAAAGCCTAGTGATTAACAGTGTGGAGTCTGGAGTTAAACAGACATGGAAATGAGACTCAGTTCTATCACTTCTAGGGAAGACTGAGCACTCTAGTTAACCTCTGTACAGAGTTATAATGTGGATTAAGTAAGATTAATGGACACAAAGTATCTGAAGTAGGATATGACATGATAGGAAGCCTTCAGTAAATACATGCCTCTGCATTTAGTCCTGAGTTTTATCCATTCTAGTCGTTCAAGCATCATGGAGTCTATACAAATCCATTCTCCTGCAATAACTGACTGAGCAAAATTCTTTCCCATCCAGTCCCAAGGTTGCAAGATTCCAACTCTATACAAGATTGACAGTCTCAACTCTTTCTTCCGTCTTTCGGAAATGAGATTTTCAACCTTATTCTAAGTAGCATGATTTCCACAGGGGACTGCTACAAGGCAGACCTGTTGTTAGCTGCATCTCCTGTAGCAGTAGATGAAGAGCTACTGCTGATGGCTTGAATGTTTGCCTTCATTCTTCAAGCCTAGAATCACATGTTCAAAGAGCCGGCATCTTTGAGCTTGGGGTACCATTAGCATCATTTAGCCAGGGATCAATACTGGGCCACAAGCAAATCTAGCATGGGGTAGAACTCTAATTCAACCAGAGGACTATATCAGGAAACATATGTGAGCTCATGACTTTTCCTTAGAGCCTTCAGGGAGGGGCAGGAATTGATGTGAAGTGGGGGGGGGGGCAGAAGAGAGGATGTTGACAAAGGAAGTGTGTAAACATCATATGTTCCAGGAAATGGGAACCGAGAAGGGTTAAGGGCCTGTGTTTCAAAGGGGGAAATAATGTCATTTTAAATAAGAAAGCTTCAGATGGATCTGGAGAGGTGACTCAGTGGTTAAGAGCATGCAGTGCTCTTCTGGAGGGCCGGAGTTTGGTTCCTGGCACCCACATCAGGTGACTCACAGCTACCTCTAGCTCTAACCCCAGGGGATTCAGCTCCTCTAGCTCAAGGCACTCCTACATATATACCCCACAACAGACACACATAATTGAAAACTGTCCCCTCTATAAAAAGGGAAACTTCAGAAAACGAAATATATTTTAAAATAGTTATAAGTTTGTGTGTATGTATATATGAGTATGCATATGTGAGTTGTATATATATTTAGCTGGGCACTTGTATGTAGGTGCCTGGGTCAAAGTTACACATACGTGTTTGTGTATGTGGTGGAAAGAGGCAAACTCTGATGTCTTCTTCAACCATTTCTGTATGCGATCTTTTCTTTCCCGCCTGCCAGTTCCCAAATAAACACAATGGGGACTTAATATTAACTATAAATATTCGGCCAATAGCTCAGATTTATTACTAGTTAACTCTCACATTTTAAATTAACCCATTTCTATTAATCTATGTGCTACCACGTGGCTCATTGCTTGTTACCTCATTTTGTCCATGTCCTGCTCCCTCTGCGTCTGGCTGGAGACTCCTGAGACTATGCTTTTCTTCTTCCCAGAGTCCTCCTAGTCTGCCTCTTAATCTGGCTCTCCTGTCCAGTCTCTTCCTGCCCAGCTATAGGCCAGTCAGTTCTTTATCAACCGATGAGAGTAATACATATTTACAGTGCACAAAGATTGTTCCACAGCACATTTATCACCCTATTTATTTATTT